>MNCL01000196.1:92340-247825 GCA_001932985.1 Proctacanthus coquilletti | reverse complement strand
TTAATTAATTACTTAAGTAAATTAAATAATTAATTAATTACTTAAGTAAATTAAATAATTAATTAATTATTTAAATAAATTAAAAAATCAATTAAGTAAACTAAATAATTAATTAACTAAATGAATAAATTAAATAATCAATTAAGCAAACTAAATAATTAATTGATTAAATGAATAAATTAAATAATTAATTAAATAAATTAATCAATTAAATTAAATAACTAATTAATTAATTACTTAAATTATACAATTAATTAATTACTTAAGCAAACTAAATAATTAATTAATTACTTGTAATTGCTTAAGTAAATTAAATAATTAATTAATTACTTGTAATTGCTTAAGTAAATTAAATAATTAATTAATTATTTAAATAAATTAAATAATTAATTAACCAATTAAGTAAACTAAATAATTAATTAAATTAAATAATTAATTAAATGAATTAGTTACATAATTAATTAAATAAACTAGATAATTAATTAATTAAATAATATAATATAAAGTAAAATTATCCGGTAATTTCTATAAATTAAATAAAAGATAAATAATATTTTGCCTCGGGCTGATGGGATAAATTTATCAAAACCAGCTGAGGGCCTTGTGTCCCCTTAATAATCCCATCAAAAGCACCTGCGGGCCCGTGTCCGCCAACCGTACAAATTCCATCACCGTGCCCCCCCACAGACAGAGTTCATTTATTCTCACAACCCTACACAAAAGAACCGATGGACTTCGCGTCCACCCCCTCAAAATTTGCTTGTTTATTTTTACATCGATCTACAATACTCATCTATATTTATAATTTATTTCGTGTCTAATCTCCAATCTCCAAGAAGGAAAGTCCAGGCCGTTTGTCCTATGGGATGCTCTCCAGTCCCGGCTCCAAATCTGCGTGCTGTTACCTTGAGGACTTTCTGTCAGACTAGTGGCTGTAATTTCATTCATCCCGCAGAGAAAATGTTAATATTGTTAATAATGAAAATAAATAAAACGTCACGTTTTTCTGTTTTTTGTTTTTAACCGCTTTGACATAGTAGATCCTTTCGATTTATGAAGCCGAAAAAAACCTTACCAAGTTGCTGAATCGCAGCTCAATTCATGTGTGAAATTAAAGCTCACCAAGGAGACTTTGGTCACAGAATTGCGTCTTAGTAGTGCTAAAGTCAACGTTAATAGTAGCGCCCAATTGTATGCATTAGTCCATACAATTTATTTAGTTTTTCTCTCAAAAGACGTACCCATGCAAGTTAAATACGTAAACAACCCACTGCTTTAAATTGAGTGTCAAAGCGGTACCTAAATTCTATAGCCTACCTTGGCACGCTCGATTGGTAATGTTATTGAAATAGTTGTCGTCATCCAAGTACCACAAACTACTGTTGATGTACCAGTTTTCATGCCGCAGAGACGATCCTGAAATTCGTAGAGGAGGAAAGAAATAAGCCCTTTATTACGTTTATCGTGTTAAAATGCTATTTCTTTTGTTTAGTATTATTATAATTATATTATAATAAACAGCTTTGTAAAGTAAGTAAATGCTTTTTTTAATAAATGTTCCTTAAGCCTTTGCCATACACCAGAATTAGAAGCAATCCTACCTTGAGATCAATTTCCCACCACAAAGCCACAACGGTCACCAAACGCAAAACATGAATTATAATTTTGATATACTTTTTTATTGACCACAAAGACAAAACACAATTAGTATTACATATAAGGTTATTATACATTAAAAATTAAAATTAATTCAGAAAGGGAAATGTGAGATACAGACGTAATCATAAAAAATGGACAAATAACATTTAAAATCATCTTTACAAAATTAGTACCTGGGATGAACATAAATTTTAATATTAAAATATTGAGAATTAAATAATAAACATAAACGTTAGGAACAGTAACAATCTTTAGTATAAATAGACTCAAATTTATCTTAACCCTTTGAATTCCAAGCACCCGCCTCACTCAATTTTAGACTTTTCGACGCACTAGCAATTTAATTCATACGTGCAAAAATCCAATATGCTGGAGTTCGAGGGGTTAAAATATCACAACATAGATCACATTAAAAGGTAATTAAATTTCGTACACAAACACTAAATTTCCTTTTCCACTTTCATTAAATTATTTTCTTCGCACTGACCAGGTAATTTCCTCCCAGAAGAAACGCATCCATAGAATCCACGGTCACGAGAACTCCGTTCAGCCTTTGTCCTACAGAAGTACGGATCCCAAGCTCAGACAACGCCTACCTCACAAATAACTGGAAAGAAAAGAGAAAATTCGATAAATAAAATAATTCTACCTTTGTATTATATTTGTTAGTCATAGCTAGTCCGGAGATTTCCGAAAATATTCCGCGAAAAGACCAGACCGCACATGTGCCTCTACAGGTTAAGAGAATAAAGCACTTACAAAATCCCGAAATATATAACAATCTAACAATGCATCCATACTTTTAATACGACCAGGTATTTAATAAAGCGAAAAATGAAATATTTCACTACGATGGCTTAAGATTTTCTCGCCAAAATCTGTACAATGCGAAACCCCCTGCGGCGAACACCACGCGGTACACTTTCTCAACCACTAGTCTTCTTCTTGTTTATGTAAAGTATAGGGAACCGTTGACTTGACAAGTGTCAATGAAACCTCCAATGTTTTATGGAAAACAAAGTTATATAAATGTTTTATAGTAATTAAAACTTATTTCTGCAATTTCTTTATCATTGTTCAAATGTTTTCAATTTTTGTTAATATACCTACACACTAAAAGACACAATTTTATTAAATTATTTTTATTTAATTTCGAATTCGGAATGGAATTGTCAGATGCTATTGGTTTGCGTCTTTCATTAAGTCGGGAGAACTAGAAGGAACGAGCCCTGGCTACATTGGTGAACTATGGACTCTAATCAAAAGTAAGATAGACAAGAACGCGCCTTCCTTGCCACCGAGCCATGGAAAATGGGCATGGAAACCACGAATTGCATGAATGCAGCCTAGTACACTGTCATTTCAAAATGTAAAAATTTTTTTAGAAATTGCCCAGGAATTTCACAAGGGAATACTTACCCATAATTAGGAACTTGAAAATGTTAAAATCAGAAAAACTGTTGGGGGGGGGGATTTAAAGACAGTGCAAATTGAGGGTTAAATCAAGTATATTTGACAATAAAAAAATTTACAAAATTATTTTTCTATTCACAGCCGTTACCACATTAAAAAATATGTATGATATTAGAGATCGCAAAAAACAAGCTAGTTATTGTAATATATACGTTTTCCTTACTTTTGTACATTTTTAATTACTCCGTTGAAATTTTTAAATTATGCTCAATTTGTTCGAAAAAGTTATTGGTTTTATTAAACAAAAACCCATCTATATATAGTTTTAATGAAATAATATATCAAAATTCTGAATACAAATAATCACGCCTTGATTTTTATGTTTCTTTTTGTGCTCTTTAATTTACTTAAATAGCTATAATAAATTTCTTTAAATAAAATTGTAACCTCCAAACTAAAGGCCCTCTAACTTGATACAGTTTAATTCAAAACCTTCAAAAATATTACCATCAAGGCGAAATCTAATACTTATACTGGTGTACAATTAAATAGACTCAAACAAGGAAAAAATTATTCTGAACAATTATTTGAAAAATTATTAATTTTTATTATTATTGATTCTTTTTTATTGCATGTCAGTATGTACACATTTCCTTATTTCTAATTATAATTCCCTTCTTTTTATTTTACGATCGTTTATAAAGTAAAATTCGCACCTTTTAATACTCTTTCCTCTTTATTAAAAAATTCTAATTTTCGATGCGAAGTATTCAACTTTAAGAAAAAAAAACAGTCTAAGGTATATGTAAAAGAACAATAACATCAAAAAAAAACTCACAAACAGGAGAATTAATTTTATTGTGTATAAACTAATAAGGACGAATATAAATAAAGCCGTGTTTGTTTTTTTAATTCCTATTAGCCCTCACCCAGCAGCAAAAGCCCAGTCAGACAATAACCATTCGAATAAAATTCTATTTTTTAATCTCCACATTTGTGATAAGCCTCTTATCGCCCGATAACACATGAATGCTTTATACAAACCGCGTAGAACTCGTACCTGCCATATACAGTTCTTACAAGATCCGCTAGGGATACGACTACAGCTGCTGTCGATCATAGATGCAATTTCACTCGACCATCCGACTGCTATACAAATCTTGAATACCCCACCCCCCTACATTCATTGGTTTCAGTTTACAATCTTTTTTTAAGAGTGAAAAAGATGGAGATTAGTGGTATTGTTTTCCAATATATCGCGGAGCAATAAAATTCTTTTATATATTCTTCCTATTACCCTTTAAACACTTTTCTAACTTAACACACGCACGCCTGCAAGCAGCTCCGCGGCAGCCCTATAATCAGCGACCATCATTTTCTTGATAGGATATATAAGTGATTATCGGGTCGAAAAGGAGATATGCGGAAAGAATAAATGACTTACTTCTTCGTCTTCTCTATCGCTGCCGTCGCCGCCGCTGCCTAGTGCAGCGGATGTTTTCATCCATTCCGATGACATTGTGCGTTGTCCGTCCCACGTTATCGTCGTCTACTTCCTCGAAATCATTATATTTAATGTTGGACCCGAACACCGTAAAATTTCATACGCCTGACGAAGATTGATTTTAGCAAAATCAACTCCATCCACGTCCAAAATTTTATCATCCACCCTCAAAAGATTCGATGCCGATGTGTTTGGGGTGATAATACTAACAAATATTCCCTAAACATTAAATATATAATTTTTTAAAATATTATACGTCCGTTATAGTGCCTCATAGTAATTTTTTCCTACCTGATTTGGCACTTCCTTTATATCAAACCCCAAAATATCTTCTTTCTTTACGACTATTTGTTTCTATAGGATAAGAAGAGAAATGTTTTTCTCAATTAATAGCATTTTAAATAGGAGCTCGTTCTTACCACAGTAGGATTTTTATGCAGTCCGAATAACCAAATAACTTGCGATTTAGAAGGGAATTTCCCTGAACTGTTTCTCTGACCTTGATGTAACTGTTTCTGATGTTGTTTAATCTCTTCAATATCATCAGAATCATCAAATTGTTTTAAACTATTCGATTTTTTGTGATCCACCCCCTCATTATCTTGCTCGTTCTCATCCGGTAATATATAATCGTGTTTTAAAGACCCTTCCTCGTCATTATTATTTCGACTATTTCTACCATCACTATGATCGCTAAAATCTTCTCCATTCGATCTACTATTACGATTCATATCTAAATATGCATCACTGGATGAATCATTGACTTTATTACTAAATTGCGAATTTAAATTATCATCTTCTCTACTAGGACATAGTTGATTATTTCTTAGTTGACTCTGATTCCATGCTGAATCGAAACTGAGGAGGGCGGCGGGTGATTTCTTAGTAAATACTTTAGCAACATGATACGGTGGTGGCTGGCGTGGTATATACTCTGTACTTTGTACCACGTGAAATGGCGGTTGATGATATGGCTGTTTAATAATATCATAGGTCGCGCTAAAAACTGGTATCTGTTTACCACCATAATCAACGTAATCTTTTTGCTGAGGTATATCCTCCACAGCTATGTGAGACTCAAATGTATCATCTTGTATTAAAACTGTTGATATAGAATCTTCTAAATTCTGGTATCGAGCACCGCTGCCATTGTTAACATTAGTATTGTAAAAATGCCTTGTTGATTTACTAAGGCTGCCACTATTAACCGAACTATTGCCACTAATTGGTATCAGACTTTCATCATAAATATACTGCCCAATATTTCCACCTGGATTTACTAATACTTTAGCTTCCTTAATTCGTATACCCTCAACTTCAGTGCTAAAACTATTTAAATCTATGGCCTCTTCGATGTGTGGGACTGTTACATCCTCACCGCCCCTTAAATTATTGCTTTGGTTAATACTCTTAAGATATTTAGCCATGGACCGGAGCTCTTTTGGATACGGTGTCGGGGATCGCATCAAGCGTTTCCTCATCGGCTCATTTGCCTTAACACTTGAATCATCAGCGAAACAGATTCGTCTCGATGGGCTACTCAAAAGGATGCTGTTGTCGCTAAACTCATTCAACTCTTTAATCGTTTGCTGCTGCCGGTGCAATCCTGGATTCCCATTAATATGCGTTTTATTAGCCACTTGGGCCATCCTCCCCTGGTCATACTGTGGGGAATCATTCGAACCACTCCCATTGAATGTTACTGGACATGTTTTACCCTCATCTTTTGAATTACTAGATGGTTGGTTCGCTTTTAAACCGGCTTGCGGTAACATATAACATGTTAATTCTTTTTTTGTATTATTATCAACAAATTGAAGCCGAACTTGGGGCTGGGATTGATTATCACTAATCCAGAGGGCAGTTAGATCTAAATTTAAAATCGATACTGGTAAACTTATGATGCAATTATTAACAATATTAAGGACACGAAGATTGATTAAATGGCCTATATCGCGTGGCAATTCGATCAACGTGTTCCCACTAAGGCTAAGCACTGAGAGGGCAATGCAACTACAAATCTCATCAGGTAAACGAATTAGGAAGTTTTCATCGCCCGATAAAAATCGGAGTTTCCTTAAAAGGCCAATTGTACTAGGGAGACGTGTTATCCGATTATGATTGATTACCATTTCCTCAAGATTTTCCAAATGACATATAGAATCTGGGAGTTCTCGTAGACGATTTGAATCGCATTTAAATGTAACTAATTGTTTCAACATTCCCATGCTAAATGGCAGCTCGCAGAAATTATTTGTGGACAATGAAAGCACCTCAAGATTCTTCCAATTGCTAATACCATTCGGTAGAGCTGTTAGTTTATTACCATTTGCTTCGAAATGGATTAATTCAGATAGATTTGATATATTTCCTGATATTCTTCGAATTTGATTTAAATCAATCCAGAGTTCACGTAATTTTGTAAGCTCCCCTATCACCTCTGGCTATTCCCCAAAAAAGTAAATAAGTAGCTAGTTGTTACTTTGTTTTAAAAAACCTACCAATTCAGTGAACTCATTCGCCCCGATATCAATTCGAATTAACTCTTTTAATCTGGCCATGGATTTGGGAAGGTTTGAAAGGAAATTTGAGCGTAATTCGAGAATTCTTAAATTGATTAAACGACCAAAATTCGCTGGTAAAAACTCTAAACATGTTTCATTTAAAAACAATTCCTGGAGGGATATCAAACTAGTTATTGCATCAGGAAGGCGATACAAACTATTCAAGCTTAAATCTAAGTGTGTCAGATGTTTACATGATTTTATATTCTCCGGAATGTACGTTAATGCTGCAATAAAAATTTTAAGACCAACAATAACAATTTAGCCAAGTTTATAAACTTACCATTCCGGCTTAAGTCCAACATCTGTAATTGACGTAGAGATGCTATTGCATACGGAATAGTTTCCAGCTCATTATCATTTAGTTTAAGCGTACGAATCCCCTGGCAGTAAAAAAGTTCTGGAGGAAGATCTCTGATCTATTTTTAGGATAGTGAAGATAATATAATTTGATAAGGGGCCCATTAAAAGATAACAAAGTATTATGATAAATTCTATACCCGATTTGAAGACAAGTAAAGCTCCTCCAGGGTTCTTTCGAACTGCGATACATCAGGAGGTACTTGGGTCAATGTACCGTTCGAATAATCAAGGATCGTTATATTATCCTCATTCGGAAATCGAATGCAAGAAAAACACTTCCAAGATGGCATTTTTATTAAAAACCAGAATGGATTCAAGTTATTATAGAATTTGTGGGAAGGGAAAAATTATAACATGTAAAGGCACTGGGTACGCAGGCGTCACTATCCACCATATTCATTTTTTATATATTTCCATTAAGATTTTCACCAAATTTTTATAAATATTTTCACATAATATAATATTATACAAAAACTGATAACATCACAATTGCCAAAAAGCATTTATTTAATCGATCTTTTTAGATGCAACACAGATATTTTTCACGTGCTTTGCTCCCTTTGACGCCGTATAGACGCCGTGCCGTCGGAAGGTAGTATAACAGATTAGCATTGTAGGAATAACCTGTTTAGTCTAGTGTGAGCCTACTAACTGTATAATAACCATCTTTTCGTATGACAAACCTGACCATCGCGGTTTCGATCCCAGCTTGTGTAGAAATCCCATTAATAGTTTGAATTTTTTAAAAATCTAAAATATAATAACTAAAATCCCTAATATTTCTTTCCCTATATAGCGGCGATTCTAAAGAGTTTTATAAACTAACTGAACTTCCTCCGGAAGCAGGAGAGAACTAGAGGCTAGTTTCCTTTGAATCATAGTGAAGCGAAAACTATATCCTGTTTTATATGGCTATATTTTAAAAGTACTTAGCCGTTTCTCTGTATTCAAATCCTATTACGATAGAACTTAGTACTAGTATGATACTTTTCCCCCCTATAGTGTAGAACTTCTTCTTCTTACTGGGATTTGAATGGTATGATGACTCATGTAGCATGTGTGCGCTCGTGAATCTGAACATGGATTTATAACGTGGCGGCCATGTTGAGCGTGCACTTTGCGGGATTTTTGACATAAACGAAGAGTTAATTGAGTGTACCATAGGGTGTTTCACTATAAAAATTTTTTTTCTTCATAAAATTACGGAGAATTCTTCACGGAACTAAATTTATTAATTGTATTATTATAGACGCGAAAATCTCCTTAAATCATTAGTTTTATAGTAAAATTTTATAGTATCGAATATAAAAAATAATCCTGTTTTGTCGCTAGCTAAAATGGGCCTGACAATATCTAGTTTGTTGACACGTCTATTCGGAAAGAAACAAATGCGAATTTTAATGGGTGAGTGTTTCTTTTATTTCGTCAACGTCTTAAACAAATGGCAAGTTTTCCACTATTCTTTTTTTTTTTTTAAATCCCAGTGGGTTTAGATGCGGCTGGAAAAACAACCATTCTATACAAATTGAAATTAGGGGAAATTGTGACAACCATTCCAACCATAGGATTCAACGTAGAAACAGTCGAATATAAGAACATTTGCTTTACAGTATGGGATGTCGGTGGCCAAGATAAAATCCGACCGCTCTGGCGTCATTACTTCCAAAACACTCAGGGTCTTATATTTGTTGTCGATTCAAATGATAGGGATCGAATTACAGAGGCCGAAAAAGAACTCCAAAATATGGTAATAGTACCCCTATATACGTGTTAAACCTACCTTTTATTTTCCATCTTCTATTAGCTTCAAGAAGATGAGCTAAGAGATGCAGTTCTTTTGGTGTTTGCCAACAAGCAGGACCTCCCAAATGCAATGAGTGCAGCCGAATTGACTGATAAATTGCGGCTTAATCAATTACGAAATAGACATGTAAGCATGTACCAAATTATTTTAATTGCTTATATCTTATTACACTTTTTCTCCAGTGGTATATTCAACAAACTTGTGCAACACAAGGGCACGGGCTATACGAAGGTCTTGACTGGTTATCGAATGAGCTCGCTAAGAAATGATAAACTGCTTGAAGAGAATTCGATAAAAGAAATACATCCTTATCATAAAAAAAACCAAAGATTACAGCCTTATTAAAATGTCTTAAAGTCTGGAAAATACACTTACTAGAAAATCAGATTCCTAAATTTAAAAATGTTTAGCAATCTGTTATTCAAAATAAGTAATTCCCATTCCCTAGAACATTGAGACAATTTAATATGTCCATAATCTTTCACAACATTAATTTAAGAATTTCTTTTTATGAGAATACATATATGTATATATACATATATATACATATATATATCTACCAATATATATATACTAAAATCTATTTGGAAGGCTGAGATAAATCCGAAGTCAGATGGAAACTCTTGAGTAAATATTTTCAAAATCCTCCTCAATAAATGAAAAAATATAATGTTCATCACTCAAGTCAGTGAATACATTTGTGTTACGTTTATTTGTATATTAAAAAAAAAGGAAGTGTATGGAGAACAGGAAAATAAATGAAAAAAAACAACTCGCTGTTTCATTTTATATATACATATTACAGCACAAAAAAGGGTGTTATTCCAGCTTTTAAAAACCAATTTCATCATAACCAATGGCCAACCCGACGAACAGGACTTAAGACACAATTACTACCGTTTTGCATTTATTTTGTTTCTTAAAAGACATTTAAACAACATTAGACACAAAATCAGGATAAACATCAATTACGTATTTTTGCTTGTTTGATTTTATTTATTAACAATTCGTCTCTTTTCTCTAAATCTCTTAAAAATAATACACTTAGTAAATTATTTCCCAGGACAGGGGAATGGGACTTGCCGTAAAAACGTGAAACACGAACGTAACGCAATGAAGCCAACAAATTATTTTTTTGGGGATATATAAATATATATGTATATAAAAGAAAACAAAATGAGGCCATTATTAATTAATAAATTTAATTACAAAATCCTAAGTTTACAAAAAGAAATGTTTTCAGTAGGAAATGTCGAAAGCAAACAAAAACAAAAAAAATTTCAATGAGTTAAAATGTGACTTTATTGTAAGGTAATTCTTACATTGCTCCACACCCGCAAGTCACATCGACTCTTAATAATTTGATTTATTTTGCGTATCTTTTGTGAATTACATTAAATTTTTGTCTCATTTTCCGCTTAAACGAATTGTAGTTCAATCAATGATGTAGAAAAAATAGGAAAAGAAATTTTAGAGATTTCCTCCTAAGCAAGGCTCTATTTTTGCTTAAAGTCTTAGTAATTATATCATATGATTAACGAAAATTGTTATCCTAGCGTTGTCGCTGTTTTTTTTGTTTTGTTTTGTTTTGTTATATGCATATTCAATATTTTAATTCATCTTATAAACTCATTTTAGTTGTAGATTTTAATTGCTTTTTCCAGGTATGTGTAACGTGACCGTTTCTGAGATTTATTCATATGCTCGAGTCCAAGACATGGTAGTGGATTTCCAGCTAAAATAAAACCAACCATAATTATTGTCACTCAAAGAGAAGGAAGAGGCATCCATCCCGGGAATTGAAACTCACAGAAAAACCCCCTTAAACTATTATAAAAAAACTCTCTAGTTATGGAGTTTCTTTAAAAAATAATAAAATTATTGTTATATAAATTATTTAATTTATTATCAAAATTCCCGGGAATCCCGAATTATCTCACAATCTACATGATTATAAAAGATTGGATGCCTTAATCTTGATTATAATTTACAAAAGACTATATTAATACTTACGTTGTTGTTGATTAAGACGAAAGTTATCTAAATTAACTGGGACTGTATCATCATTTATAAACTCTGGCCGATTAGTAATAATCGCAAATTTGTACTAGAGAAAAGAAATCGTTACAACGTAAGAAAGACAAAGGTGGGAGTGATAAACGTATTTTGAGAAGATACAATTCTTGTCGAGCCCATAATTAAAAAACAAAAATGGGGGGTGAAAAAAACACTTACCTTTTCCCATTCCTTATCAGGGACATTTAACCTCTTCTGAATGCGTTCTTTAAGAGCTCCAAAAGATTCACCGTGTTTTGCTTTGATAAAGAATGGTATCCCAAATGCGTTATATATCTCCTTGCTAAAGTGGCAAACTGGAATAAGCATTTCATTTTCAGCTAAAATTAATTCATTGGCTGGAATTTCTTCTATTCTATAGAATTTCGGACTAGCTTGGTTTGTTGTAATTGTTTCTGGATTACTGGCTAAGTCTGTAAAGACACACGCCCCATATTTCATATTATAAAGACATTATAAACCTATGAAACCGTTTAATTCATAATTACGCTCTAATGGTGTATCCTCTCTGGGTGACGGTAATAGTTTGTGACTTGCCACCTCGACAAGCCTCAATTTTCCTGTGCTATCCTCAGCGAATGGTATTTGCTTGGCTGCCTCTTCCAGTAAAGTCTTAACCGTACCATTTTTATTTGGATATAACACTAGTTCTTTCTCTTCTTTAAAATTTGGTGACACCTATTAATAACGATTTTTTTTAAATGCCTTCACATGGGAATATAATAAAATGATATATACCCAAAGGCACTTGTATTGTTTTTTATCCTCCAATTCGTTTATGTTCATTGATAGTCGCTGATAGAAAATCTTTTTTCCTGTTCGTGGCTTATTATACGCCAGGATATCTTTAAGACTACCCTCGTATACAGAACGCAAAGGATTCCCTGGGAGGTCCTTGTATCTATTGTTAGAACTAAACTAACAACTTATTAAAAATAAATGCAAAAGGAACACATACGCGTACCCCAGCGATTTAAAAAATTGTATCTTATTTGGATCTGTGTCAATTCTTTGTGCAACTGCTTGCGCCATTTGGTCGTACGTATTCCTGTGAGATAATTCAAGAGTAAAACTAGAAGAGTAATTTTTTTTTAGTATCGTATACATTTTCCGCGTAAATAAGTTTTTTTTTCATTACCCTGGATCATTTGGATTACACTTGTCTAAGAAAGTGACTTCAATCCTGTACAGCAAATCGCGGAAATAATCATCACATGTAGCAAGCTCAAATTCTTCCTTTTCATCATAATGTTTCTTTTCAAAAATTAATATATTTCCTTGGACTTCTTCTCGAGGTCCCTTAAGAGTAGCGCCAAGGGTATCATTTGGATTTATTTTCTGCACTAAACTAGGTCCCGTCTCTTCGTATATAGTCAATTCAGTATCTAATGGAAACCCCAATCGTTCATTGATGTATGGAACTAATTCGAAAAGTTTTTGCGTTAGAAGGAACTGTCCAAATCCAACGTATCCTAATCGTTTCACATATGGGTCATAGAATTTGAAAAATAATAATATATCTCTTTTCTGATCGAATGGTGGGAGAGGCTCTTTTGTATCTGGTGGAGCCAATTCTAAAAATACCGTCCATGCCGTTTGCGGATCAACTAAATTACCCAGCGACTGACTATATTCATCCTTGTTATCAAAGTATATCGGTCGACTTACATTACCCTTAAGCAATAATGGCCAGACCCGCATACGATCTTCAGGCACTCGGAATGATTTAACCAAAGTGGCCACGAGATCTCCAAATGTTTCATTTTTTTTCATTTTAAATACACGGACATGTGCCTTCTCGAGATCAAATAAATCCGTGGATTGATGCGTTTCAAGACATTCTTCTAATACAACGTGAACAAGAACATATGAGCTCGCCTCAGCTCTTTCACGTCGTCTTATCGTTTCCATACGTTTCTCTTCATGTAGTCTTTCAGTCAGTTCTTTGGGTATATCGGATTCTTCGATTTTTTGTAAAACCTTATCCATTTCCGATACCCTAATATATACTAACATATATGCATTACTACAATGTTTTGCATTTAAACTCATATCATCTTCTACTCCACCATAATTTTGTTCGATTGCATCTTTTTTACTACAAGACGAGACAACATCATCGTCAAATTTGCACCACTTGCCATCTCCGAGCGGATTAATATAGACCACATAATGACCGCCGTGATTATCACCCGAATGCACAAGTACAGCATGTAATCTGTACCTGGCAGCAGTCTCTTCTGGTTGTGCTAGAAATTTATCCAGTTCGATTTCTTCATCGAATTCAAAACGGTCATTAAATTTAACTGAATTATCTGTGATTGGATCGTATTGGAATCGCATTAAATGCAAATGTAAGACAGGCGGGAACGATTGGAAAAATACACCCTTTTCAGCTTCCTGGAGACCATAATCTCCCGCATCGTATTTGTTATCACCTTCCAATGTTTCAGGTTCAATATAATCAGCAAAAGATTCATAAACTGGGATAATGAAGACGTTTTTTCAAACACTAGATTCTTTTAAATATATATCATAGCTATTAATTTACTTACTGTTCTTTTTCCCTTTAATATTTAGCTGGATATCATAAAATGTCTCACTTCTGGAGCTGCTGTAATTAACGTCCTTACATTTTATGTAGGATGTCATCTTACCTTCGAAAAGGCTCGGGACGGTACCTTCAACGCAAGTACCCTTCATTTTACTTTCTAGCTTATCTAGCAATACACGTAAAAATTCCTGTACATCATGTTGCATAAAAGAATCTAATGTTTCCCAACCGAAGCTTTTTGTTAATTTTTTCGTACCGACGGGTTTGTCAGAAAATTGTAGCTCATGAAATACTCGCTGTAAAGCAAGTGCAACCTTTTCAAAAGATAAAAACATAGTCTAAGAAAAAGGTTTATATAAACGAATATATTTATGATATCGTACCGATTTGCTGCTATCATCAGCCTCTGTAGGCATTTTATACACAGCCTTTCTCAACTGATTTGTAAAATATAATGTTTGAAGTAGAGAGTTCATATAACACGTAGCGCCCTGATTTTTGAGACCAACATAGCCAGTCAGTTTTTTTGAATCCCAGAATACACCGTGAGGAGCTTCAGCGACAACATGCACTTCAAGGACTATTTTATCGTTTTGAACATAGCCCTTTTCTGGATCAAGTATTTCATTCCATGACATAAAATAGGAGAATCCCCAGTCGTTTTCCTTGCTTTAAAATTTCATGTCATTAAACAACTATTTTAGTTAAAAACCCTATCAACTGTTTTTCTTTACCTATAAAACAAATGCTTTATCTTCCGGACAAAAGGTTCTTGGTCTGGTTTAAAGGATTTCAAACGTAATTCTGCAATAGCATTGCAGGACCAACTATTTGATTCGCTCTCTGCATTACATTGTAAAAAAAATCCAAGTGATTTTGTTTCTGGGTGACTCCTATCAGCTCGGGGCATTACCATTATTTTCCATGGTAATTTTCGCACATAACATGGCGGCGAGAGCAATGATTCTTTTAATTTTGAAAAATTTTCAACTTCAAATTGGAAAGTCGCTTCAGAACGTACTTCTTCTTCAACACATGGTTCTGTTGTTGAAGCATCCATACCCATTGTTGTTGAATCAACTTGTGGGGCTATCTGCATATTAGCATCTTCATTATTTACAAGACTTTCCATAACAATACTGCTCTCATTAACAATATCACCATCTTGTGTATCCATTGCTTCTATAGTCGGCTGCTGATTATCAGCCTCCATTTGATGCTGTTGCAAAGGATTCTGTTGTTGCGGTAGATTCTGTTGTTGTTGCTGTTGTTGTTGGCGCCTTTGATTGGCGCCATCAGTTTCCATTGTGTTCACTGTCGGCCGAGCCAGTGGGTTAAGTAATCTTACAAACCTTTCCACAGTATTATGAAATACTGGGGGGCTTTTATGCACCGCAGAAAACGAATCCTGTTTATTTTATAATTATTAATATTTTAATTTAGCTTTGCACTCTCCCTAAACTTAAGTACAAGCATTCACAAGCTACTCATTCCAATTCATGCGAATAAATTAAACAATAACAATATTTTAAGCCTTTATTATACATAAGCCAATAGAAGAAAGTAGTTTTCATCATACGTTCAATCATCAGAGAAAACACTCATTACAATACTTTTGTAAACCCTTCGAAGACATTCAATCAGCCAATCGGAAGAAATAAAAACAAACAGCAATCTCAGAAAATAATATATTTTATTTACAATCACTTCTCATTCTCACGCCCAGCATCTTTCAGCACACAATAACACAAAAGAAAAATAATATAATATAAGAAAAACAAAAGAATAGTAATAATAATTATAGAGGTATGGTATTTTTTAGACTCAAAAAGAGGCAGTTCATCGAGTAAATGAATCAGGATCGTGTATACAAGACCGCAGAATGACCTCAAAAAAGCCTACATATTTTCTTTCCTGTGTTGCCCATCAGTAGGATGAAAAATTTCTATTTTGAGACATCGCCTTTTTTTCTACTTTGCCACAAATATTTTAATTTAATAATCAAAGAATAGATTTTCAGATTTAATAAATATTATTATTATTATTAAGGTATTGGTCATTTTTTTGTTACAATTGCAGAATTAAGTTGATTTCAAAAATAAACACACTCGTTGGAAAAATAAAAGAAAATTAATCAACAACGAAACCTTGCAACAGACTTTACTCATAAAATAGTTGAGAAAATTAGGACAAAATTCCATAGCGATTTTTATTTATATTTTTCCATTCGCCCATTTTTCTAATTTTAGTTTTTTTTTTTTCTGGTAAATAAATAGAAAATGTATGAAAAAAATGACTGGTAGTACCTCTTGTGATAAATGCCAATCTATGATTACTTTTTAATAAGCACAGGTATGCCCTTTTCTTGATGTTAATTCTTTTTTTTTCAGTTGTTCACAAATCATTCACACAATAAAATATGTACAATAAATTGGTTAAATTTTGACACATATAAACACACACTAAAAAAAATAAAACCTTTCCTACCCAACCGTAAAATTGCAAAGGTGTTTTCCTTCCCCTTTCTGCTCCCTGCACTTGAAATTTATTTTGCCCACAATTTTGTATATGACGTTTCCAGATCGTTTTATGTACTATACAAAATTCACTATTTAAATCTCATATAAAATTACACTTGAAATGATTTTTTGAAGGCACCCACGATATAAGATATCGATGTCAAAAAAAATTTTTTTGAGTAGAAAAGAAAAAGATGAAAAAAATTACAGAGTGAATGGACAAAAGCGAGCTTTTATAACCTCAACTTCCAGCACTGCAATCATTCATCTTCTCACAAATATCTCAAACTATGTAACAGAATTAAATCATATGTTAAAACATTCCAAACCCTATTTAATATCCTCTATAAAACACACAAAAGATCACACTAAAAAAAACCACATTATTATCATAGAATAGTTATAGGAAAGAAAACTAAAAAATAAACAAAATATAATCCGAATCTTAGAGAATTCCCTAGGGTCGTTAGCGAAATCAACAGCGGCAAAATCTAAAAGGAAGATTTACAGTCTTACCTTCCCGTGTACCGAACAGCAAATGATTTGCTGCAAAAGAATGAACTCGAGACTCTTCGCGCGAATGAACACGACACGATTTTTATACTAGTAAAAGAAAAAGAAATAAAATCTTTCTCACACAACAACCACCCCAAAAAAAAATACCCTTCAGGAAGAGTATGCTACTTTTAAAAAAAAAGAAAATACACTAAATAACAGAAACTTTAGTGAAATATTTTGTTGGTTAGAACGTCGGCGGCATCGACTAGAAGAAATTATAATAGTAAAAAAAAAAAAACACCCCGCAAAAATTAATCTGAAATATCTTTACAAAATAAAAAAACAATAGTGCGCGATGCGAAAAGAATACAAAAATTATTATAACTATACTTAGTGAATTATTAACCTGCACGAAATTCCGTATTTATAATTCAACACAACTAACTTTATTTATTTATTTATTTTTTTTGTTAAGAACTTGGACCACTTACTTACTTTCCTATTTCGTAATCTAATACCGGCAAATAACAAGTAAATCGCGTAATTTAAGAAAAATTTATTATTATTATATCGTTTTTGAGAATATTTAATATTTCTCCCACTATTAAAAGAGAATTCTTCGTTGTCGTCTTTTCCAAATGAATAAGATTTTCTAGTTGGAATTTTTACTGTAAACTTGTTTTTTTTATTATTAATACAGCAGCGGTAAGAAATACGCGATATTTTAGCGTGTATATATACAAGATTTTTATTCTTGCAATGTTCTATGGATTTGTATTTTATTGTATTGTTCTTTGTAATTCGTATTGTAATACAATTATAATGTAAGCCAAACAGAATAAATGTCCTTTTTATACACAGTAGTACCCGTGACGATTCCGTTTGTCAGTCCGACAGAATATTTTCCGCACTATGCGCCATTTGCAATTACAATGAACTGTCTCTCTGCATGAACACTAGCTATAGCATAAAAGATGATTCTCTCAATGATACTGGCGACATCTTTCTACTACTAGCATTAGTAACCAAAATGCTTATATGATTTCTAGTAGCCAAAGTGATCGCACAATAAGAAAAGCTTGCAACAATCTTCCTACAACAGCATTAAGCGTTCACAATAAAGATACTAAATGAAACTCTTCGATCCACATAAAACCCTTATACAATCTCTAACCATCTAGAAAGAAGATGTAGAACATAAGCTACAACGTCTGGGTATCCCACTATCCAAACAGAATATCTTGTATTAGAATTAATGTAAGCTTTATTTAGTTTAATTCTCTGCATAAGCTTACCACAGGCTAGAAACCTTCGTTTCCATCCGCACATTAAGAAATTTTAGTTAGTCTGAAGTATATACAGGTAACCTTTCTACAAGACCGCATCCTGCGGCTTCGCACTTACACGATAAGAATATTGCGTAAAATCTCATCTAACACGACGCCCTATAACACGGTTTCGTTCTAACACGGTAATGAAATGGCGGAAATCCTCGTATAACACTGTACGTCTATTAACGCACATTAAGAGATCTAAATTACGCACTATGGGCGCATAGGTTGTAAAATTTCCATATCAGGAAATCTAAAGATTTTTTAAGGAGTGCAAAAAACGCACATGATGAAAAGGATTCCCAAGTGCGAGGGTGAAATCATTCAAACGAAAAACCTTTACGTTTGTTTGTACCGAGTAGTGATAGGGAAGGAATGAAATGCCTTATGATAAACACACACGTTAATATCTTTAATAAAATCGAATTTGTTTGAATGGACTTGAAAAAAATAATTTGCTTTTAACAAGTTTTTTTCGAATTTTACTCCCCGTTTTCGTACTCTAGGTTTCATAAAACACAGCATTTTCTAGGAATGTACCTACCGTGTTATAGGATGCGTTACCTCTTAATCGTTTGATTTGTCAATCAATGAACCGAAAGATATGGTAAATAAATTGAGAAGAAAATGCAATGGAATTTTAATAGAACCTTTAATTTAAAACTGATTAAGATAACAAATAAAGTGAATTATTGTTAATCAACCAAGTACAATTTGAATTATACTTAAACATCTCTCACCTTTGTAAGTAATATACTTCACATACAAGTTCTGAAAGAAAATTCTCGTATACTTATCTCCAGGTGTAATAATAAAACGCCGCAATTTTACGTAAGGTAGTTAAAAGTATTTATTAAATCAAATAAATCGTCACAATTTCCCCAAATATTCTTCTATTTATGTATATCTCGGCTAGTCAATCACATTTCCAAAAAGTATTTTTGGTTTTAATAAAAAAATAAAAAAAAAACGGAAAAACGAAAAAACCACAAAAATAAAATAAATTAGAAATTCGTAAAGATCTGTTAACGATTTTAATGAATAGAAAAATTAGGGGGCGAATAGGTTTTTTTGTGAAACAGCGTGTTTTTCGTTTTGTGAACATTATTAACAATTTTTTTCCTTGCATTTATTTGCAATTCTGAACTTCTTTCTCTTGTCTATTGTATTTATTTTAATTTAATCTAATTAAATTTATATTTTCAGATTTGTGTGTCGTCGCGCCTTTAAAAGAGCTCAAAATTTGCTAGTTTAGTAGAAATAGCAAATTTGAAATGAATTTTCGTTTTTAAAATAAAACACAGAATTAAATAAACCTTCCCAAATTAAAAAAAAAGTTATAAAGCTGATAGCCCTCTTTCGGCGGGTGTGTTCTAATTTTTAATTTGGTTTTTTTGTTTTTTAAAGAGATAGATAAATACTGAATTAAATTTTTGTTATGAAAATTTCCAGTTGTTTTTTTCTTTTTTTGTGTGTAGTATTTATTTATGTTGAGTTAATTTATACGCACAACTGGGGAAATAAAATAGGTGGTAGTAGCACGCTCGACATCTGTTAATTAATTTTTTATTTTTAAATAGATTATAAGTTCAGCAGGTGGAACACATGAAAAAAGTAGGAAACCATTGGCGAACGGATTACGGGGGGATAGTATTTTATTATTATTATTATTATTTTTTGTTTTTTCAGTGGTTCTCTAGCAATTAGCATTAAGCCTATACAATGTATTGTATATGTATATATAAATATTTTATTTAAAAGGTCCTTAATAGTCATTTTAAATGTTAAGACGTAAAGAGTATGGCACTTGAAGCTTTTTTCTTTATGTTTAATAATTTGTTTATATTTTTAAATTATGTGTGAATTGTGTGATTGTGTGAATTTTTTTTTTGTGTTCTATGTATATAAATACATTTCATTTTTTTATTCCATCTAATACGACGTTGTTTTATTACACGCGGAGGGGGTGAGGGGAGGCATATATAATTTAAATTAATTATTAAACTATTCCACGAAATTCCTTCCCTTTTTCACAATCTGAATATTAAAAGGGACGAAAGGTTAGACTAAAGATTTAGTAATTTTCTGCGAATAGTATTTACTGCCCAGGTGTATATCCTTGCTTTTTAATTGGAAGCAACATAAAAATGTCTATTATTCTTCAGAGACGATAAAATTATTGAAATTTGAATTGTATAAAGACCAATCGTTTTTCTTAAACATTTTATATCGAACAGTTAGAAACTCAAATAGCATCTTTATTGTCCGTTTATCCGGTTATTTGTTTTTACTTTAAAAAAAACAAAAGATGTATACAACATGGTTCCAAGAGAATTCTATTTACAGAAATTACATTAGAGTTAAAAACACAAGAGTAAAAGAAGAAATGGGTAAAAATAGAAACGTATGGTACGAAATCGAAGGAGAATTGCAGGAAAGTTGTTTTGTTTTATTTTATTTTATTTTATTATTATTTTTTAATTAAAAACATTTCTAACAAGTTTAAACATCTAAATACTGCAAAATTGGAGGATAACATTGGGTCTCTTAGTCTCTGATGTCTGCAGTATCAGTTTTTACACCTCTAAGAGTCTTCCAATTCAATTAGATTATTTTCGGATTGATGGAAAAATAAATAAAATATACTATTTCCCTCGTCTTGGCCCCCTTTTATCCCCACTCAATTATGCAGTATAGGATATCGCGTAGTTCCACACAAAGTTTTTTAATTTATGATTTGAAAAAATGTTGGCATTAGATGGTGGTGTTTAGAGACGAATGGAGTATCCTAGATAGCGTTTAATAGTATTTTAATTTATACTATTTCTTTTCTGTGTTTGTAAAATATATTCACTTACGTACTTAATATACACAATAAAATGTTCGTCATAATTTAATTAATTTATTTTATTTTTTGTTGATGGATTTTTCAAATTTTATTTATACTTTTAGATTTTAGTTTTATAAGGTGTTCTTTATTTTTATTTTTTTGTTCTTTTTTTTATTTATTATATTTAATATATTCAAAAAAGATGAATGAAGTTACGGTAAGAATTTTTATTGCTTTCATGAAGATTTTCTTACGTCTGGTTGTTTGGGTAATATCATTTTTTTTAATAAGGTAAATGTTCCCCCCCAAACAAGTCTTGTTTTTTTAAGCCTTGCTAGGGTCCCCAAATAGGATAATATTTAATTAATCCCCAAAACCCGGTGCCCACACGCTTTTTTTATATTTTTTTTTATTAATTTAAATTTTCCTTGATAAATTGTATAAAGTGGATGAGAGCTGATTTTTTTTCTTCTTTTCTTTCTTCAATTAATAATTCAAAAATTATTTTTTAGCTTGAAATGTAGGTTATTTTTACTTTTCGCTTTAAATATTTTAAATATGTTAATTGCTTACGTTACGTTTGTTGTTGTTTGTTTATTTATTGTTATTCGCTATCTTGTCCTAAGAAGGGACAAGGAGTTTTCACATTTTTGTTTTGTCTTAAAATTGTGCTTAAAATCTTTTTCTTTTTTTTAAATATTTAAACGGAGCCACGTGGGATTGCATATAATTGTTTTTTATTTGCCTTTTTTTTAGATTCTATAATCCTATGTATGTATGTATGTCCCGCTCTAGCTTATTTGCGCTTTTCATTGTTTTTTTTTAGATATATTTTTTACCTTTCCCTTAAGTAGGTATTTTTCTTTAAAAATTTGTAATGTCTGTTCATTTCTTTTTATATTTTAAAAATATTACCATTATTTTAATCATGAGAAATAAATTTAGAAATATATATATATATATAAATTTTTTTCGATCAAATGTTTAATTTGTTCTTTTTTTTGTTGATATTACTATTGTTATTTTTCTCACAAAAATTCGAATCCCAAAATGAATATTTTTTAGCCTTTCTTTCATAATTATAGTATTTCTATTTAAATTCATTACTATTGATCATTTTTATGTAATATGTAGTATTTATTTTGAATAAATCGTTTTTAATAAATAATAGCTGTGTTTTAAAATGAGACGATTCTGTTATATTGTACCATTAGAAATTTATTTGGAAGCTACAACACTCCTTGCGTAAAAAAGTAGTTTTTATTATATAATATTTTATCTGGTCAATTAAAGAGAAAAGAAAAACAGAAACAAACCTACAAAGGTTAGGTTTTCTTAATTTTTGATAAGAAAAGACAAAGAATCATAGATCTGATATGTCGGCCACATGGGGGTCTATGCCTGTTTATAGTTGGGATTGATTGGTTTTTAACTATTTTTCACTTAGCTATTTTATTTTTCTTTTTTAAGAAAATATAACCCAAAAAATTAGTGTGATTATGAAGAGAAAAATAATAAATGTAGATTTTTTACCCATAAATCTTTCTACAAGCATATTTTCCCTTATATATTGTACTTATATTTAAATATGTAAAGAGGAACGGTGTAGCGCTAAATTATTGTTGTTTTTTTTTTTGTTTAATAGGAAAAATAAAGGAGCTGATAAATTAGAAATAGAAAGAAATTTAAGTGTTTACTGAAAATCGAACGTTTTAAACATTATGTATATCGTTAAAATGCTCATTCGACTTATTCTTACTTAGTACATATCTACCTGCATGCATGCACGTGCGATGCACACATACATATTAACATATACGCATCTGTGCCTTCTATTTTTTTTATTTATAATTTTTTTTTCAACTATTTAAAATTCAAAAATCTTAGTAACGCCATTGCATTATGTATTAATTTTTTTTTATTTTATTTCTCTCATTTTTATCTTGAAGACTTAATAAGTAAGGATTTCTTTTTAATCTTCCTCATTGAAGAATTTCTTTGTGTAGTTTTATTTTCTTCCAGCTTTTTTTTTTAATTAATTCAGTTTTACAATTTATAGCTCTCTCAGTTTTGCTTTATATTTCAATTGCAAAAAAGAATTTTTTCACCTTTTTATATTTTTTTCTTCGAAGTATCCTTAAAACACTTTTTTGTTGCTGATGTTTTCCTTATGGGTGTGTGTTTTATTTTGTTTTTTTTGTAATTTTTTTTCATCAATATCTTTTTTTTTACTTTTTTGTTTTTTGTTTTGTTTTGTTTTTTTTTTTTTTATATATATATACACAAAATTTATTTCTAAGTTCACGATGAATGATTATTTCGATTATCGTTGATTGTTGTCACCGATGATGTGACCTTCTGATCCTCACCAGGTGTATGGGGAGCATCTTTTCTAGGTGGCATCCTTTCATTGATTGCATCAAGTCCTTTCGCCTCAGCAAATGATGTGATTTTATGATTCGGTGAGAAACCTTGCAGAGCTGAATATACGCAGAGAAAAAACAAAAACAAAAAAATCCCCATTCAATATATTGGACTACTTATACGTAACGTATTTTTTTATAGTTCTTTCGTCTTTGAAGAATATCAACTTGAATATGAAAGAAATAAATAAATGTATCTATAAAATAGTGATAATAAACGATGATTGTTTTCGCCTATTATTTATATTTTAGATACACTTATCCTTTATCCATACCCCAATTGAAATAAATCAATCGATTTTTCAATTAGACGACAATTTCCTTACCATTTTTAAGTGAGGTCTTTCCACCGGATAATGCACCGAGCGGCAGTGCTCCAGTTGGTGTTAGACCCTTTAGCTGAAGTACAGATTCTGACTCTTCTCTAGATTTAGAAAAGAAATGGGAGTCATTTAATAATAGACACTAGGGGGGTTTGATTATGCATATGAAGTAAAAGTAGGTGAAATGATAATCTAAAAACTTAAGAGCCTGTCAACGACAGGTTCGTAAATTAATTAATTTAAGATGAAGAAAATCAAAAGACATGTTAATGATGAAATATAACTATCAGAATCTTTACCTCAGCACAGAGAAGACACGTGCCATCTTCCCAATTGCACGGATTTTGTTACGTATGACCTCCTTGCGCAGATTGGCTACGTTTGCTGTAGCGATGAACAAAAAACCATATTTTTATGGAAAAAAAATGAAAAAAATATGTATTTTTATTCAATTTCACGCTATTTAGATAGATTTTTAAGAGGGTTAAAAAAAAGTAAGAAAAATAAAATTGAAACCAAAAATTTTCGGCAAAAGAAAATAACGAAAAAAAGAAATAATCTAAATATAGTACGTTTAAAAGCATACATTTTATAACAAATATTTCATTTTATTTTTTTTAATCCTACTTTACGAAGATAAATTAATGTATCTTTTGCTAGAATCATCTTATAGATTATTTTTCAAATTGATGCCTTGGAAAAGAAAAATAAACGAAACCATGCGAAAACATTTTACAAGAAATTTCACGAATCTTTTTTTTTTACTATAAAAAGCGAAGCAAAACTAACAAAAAAACTAGCTAATTTTTGGTGATCAGTTGTTTCATACAGAAAAGATTTCGTCTATCTACAGGTTTTGCAAAAAAATGGTGCAAAATAATTATAAAATACTTTACAGAGCCTTTTGAAGTGAATCGTTTTTAAATATTATATCACATCATTTGAAAATAAAAGATAGTAGTAGCACTAGGCTCACTTTGGTAGATGACGAAGGAGCTCAAGGAGGAAAGGATGACGGAAAGGAAATCCTACTAGGATATGTGGAAAAATCAGCATTTAAAAACGTAATATAAGCATTTCCTCCACGTCTCTGCACTCTTGGTAAAGATAAGTGGAGAAAACATCTCCAGTTGGATATTTCACTTTTTTTCTGGGCTCATACAATATAATTTTGTTTATTGTTGTATGTTTTGCGGTAGAAGATAATTAGGTAAACAAAATTAGTTCTATGAAGAATTTAAGCGAGCTTTTCATATCTAAAAGCGAATAATGGCGCTTATCACGTTCGAGAGAGGAAGTCAACACTTACCTTAATGAGAAAGTTAAATTTATTCATTAAAAATATTCAATTTGAGAGACAAATAAAGTCTGAATATGATTTGGAGATTTTCTGATTAGTGTTTTATAACGTAGTAATTATATTTATGAATAAAAACACAACGAGGAAATTCGTTTGGTAAATGGTTTTCTTTCAAATTCCAAAACACAATTTTGCAGCCAGAATAAGATAAAATGAAAGCATATCCAATAATTTATATTATTTGAAAAAATTCAGTACTATTAGCATTCATTGGAAGAAATGCGTACTTAACTATTTTGCTGTGAAATTAATACTTTACTTTCTTTAGGAAAATTCGATAACGGATAAAACCAATTTAAAACTATTAAACTGGATATAGTAGAGTTTTTGAAAATATGGTGAGAGATTGGCATCAAAAATTATTTATTATTATTATAGAAAATAAATCGGAAAAATTTGTTGCAGTATTATTTAAAAGAAAAATGAGTTTAATAAAAAAATATATTTACAATAAAGTGAAAATTCTAATTAGAAATGCGGCGTTGCGATAGAGATTTCAAAAAATTCCACTATGAGAATGTTAAAACTAGTAAAATCAAAACAAAAAGCGTTAAAGAACAAAAGGGTTTTATTAAACGAAAAATCAAATTAAAGGCAACCGCAACATGACATACTGCTTTTATTATTATTATTATTACTTTTTTTCTTTTTTTTTTTTGGTTTCAATAAATATGTACTTAAATTCAAAAAATATATTATATGAGAAAAAAATGTTTGAAATAGTTTTACTTACCGTTTTTTGTTTTTGTTTTTATGTCATAAGCATCGCAGGGCAGGTTAGGGTAGTTTGCGCATATAGAAAAAGTAAGTCAAACAAGCAAAAACAATTTTTTAGTGAATTTTCGTTTTACAATTTTTTTTTCTTTTTTTTTCAAAACAAATTATTATATAAAAATAATGTTTTAAAGAACTTCTGTAGAACTCTCAAAAAAAAGAACGTCTCAAAAATGTAAAGTAAACATAACATAAAAATGTTAAGTCAAATTAAATTTTTTTATATTGTAAACTTAAACAGCATTCAAGTAAATTCCAAATGCGAAATTGTGGTAAAAAGTGTTTTTCTATTTTTTTAAAAACTAAAATGCAAAAAAATACCACACATAGTCGTATTTTTTATAATTATATAATTTTTTTTTTTTGGTCCATTTGTAACGAATATGTGACCACTTTAATGGAATAAAATTCATTTTATAAAGAAAATTAAGCAATTTTAAAAGAACGATTGAAAAATTTATAAAAATAAAATGATAAATTATAGAGAGATATAAGCAGTTAATTTTGGCACCAAATTTATTTAATTTCATCAGTATTTTTGTGTTTTAACGTTAGTTCCTGCTGAGTTTTTCAGTATAGTCCCTATCCCTGATCACTTGAATAGAAGTCTTTTATTCCCTCTAGAGCGTTTTGTATTGAAATTTTAGAAATCTATAGAACTAGTCCCCATATGGAGATGGTGCTATTCAAGTGATAAAGGGTTCTTATAATAAAAGCAAAGAAAAAAACAATAAGAATAATAATCCAGGTAGTAAGGAAGAGACAGGTGCTAGGAAAGAACTTAGAAGTGAATTTCAAACAACAAGAACACTTTACAAAGAATTTAAAAGTTGATCCCAATATGTTCTCTTTTTTTCATGGTTGCCTTAGGTTATTATCAATTTTTTTTTAAATGTTACTACCAATTTCGATAAATATAAAGAAATAATACTCATAGAGGGAGCGCTAATTTTTTAAATTTTTAGTAATATTGCAATAGCAAAAAGCAGCAGAGCAATAGCATAGTACTTTTATTTTGTATAGTAAATGTATTATTCTTACCATTTATTTATTATTATAATTTTTTTTTAAAAAATAGTCTTTTATAATAATATGATTATTTTCTGTGCCTTCTGCTTTAAAAAAGCAAAACAAAATTAAAATGGATAGAGAGGAAATGGAACGGTGTATTAAAATTAATATAAAAACATAAAAACAACCTGTTGAGATTTATTAATTAAAACAAAAATATAAAACAAGTAAATTATAGGGACATGTAAGAAGCATTATAGTTGTATGGTATGATGTTTTCATTTTGATTACTTTTTTTTTATAAATATAACTATGCACTTGACTCAACTGTGAGAAATTCAAACCATCTTAAGAACATGAACTTGCAAACAACAAAATCTCTCTAATTTTTGTTTTTATAAGAAAAAGAATTGTTTAAAAAACGTCTTTTTTTGTAAAAAAGGTGTAACAAAAGGTTAAAAAAATTTATATATATATATAAGTAAAAAAAAACCCAGAATAAAGAACACAAAAACGGAAAACAGTCGCAAAATTAACGACTTACCAGTACCAGTCTTTACAGGAAGAAGAACTATTTGTTTTCTGATAGCTAATTCGAGTTTTGTATAATTTTTTCACAAATTTTTACGTATTTTTTGTTGTATTTTGTTTTTGTTTGTGATTTATCAAAAATTCAAATTTTTAAAAACATTAGCATATGTTGTAGTGATTTGAGCCAGCGTTAACCAGGGCCATATTGTAAAAAATTCGTCCCATTTGTTTTGTTTTTGGATATATATTTTTTTTAATTATTATTTTGTAGTTGAAGATGCAATTGATTTTGGTTTGTTTTATTATCGAATTAATATTTTTTATTTTATATTTTTTTATTTTTGTTATTGTTGTTTGAGTTTCGATGAATCGATTAAACGAAAACACGAAGAATTTGTATATCAAAAAGAAAAGAGTGAAAAAGAAAAAGAGAAATGAATAAAAATTTATATATTTTTTTAACTATAAAATATTTAAGAATCGTAAAAAGTCGTTCAAGTAAATAAAATATTAGAAAGGAATTTAAAGTAGTACAATTTTAAGAGCTGTATATGTTAGCGTATTTAAAAAGAAAATAATAATAATAATAAAAATAAATAATTGTCTTGGAATATAATCGAATACCCTTTTTATTTTTTTACTAAAGAATCTAAAATATACAGCTCTATAAGAAAAAGCTGAAGTTAATAAAGCATATGACGAAATTTGAAGTATTTTAATTAAGAGGTTGAGAAGCTATAAAAAAAAAAAATGCAAGAAAGTTGGCGTAAAATACAGCACCAAAACTAATGTTAAAAATAATTGGAAATATATCAATGATTGATTTTGGCGCGATAACTTTTATTTGAATGATAAAAAGCTGGTTGTTTTTTTTCTTTTTATTTAAATTCAAAATATCTAGTAAAATATATTGATAAAAAAACAGGAGAGAAGGGAATTTAAAAAACAATAAGGATGAGGAAAGAGAGAAAAAATCATATCCGAAAAAAATTTTTGAAAAAGGTAGCAATAGTTGGAAGAAAAAATCAAATCCTTTAAAATATGTTTACTATGTATTCTTTTTCTTCAAAAAAGTACCACTTATTAAAACTCTGAAGCATATGCGATCGCACATGAGAGTGCGTAATATGGTGAAAATAATGAACTTGTTTGGAGCTAAATACTTCTCAAAAAGTAAACAAAATTTGTAAACAAAAAAAAATCAAGGAACAAAAGAAAACAATTAAAATGAAATAAAATCATTTAAAACATTCGGCAAAATAAAAGGACTTAAAAAATATTTTATTGTTTTTTCTGTGGTGTATTATATCCCATCCCCAGGTCTAGATTCCCCATCTTACCGTCAGCTGATTCAATTCCAAATGTGTAAGCAATTTTTATAAGAAAACATGAATTAAAATAGATACACTAAGATCCGTTTATCGGTAGATTATAAATATTAAATAATTAGGTATGATGAAATGCCATAGTATAAAGAACAGAGATAGATAATTTTTCACTATCTACTCAATTACTTTTATACCATGGGAAATGTTTAAGAAATCAAAATATGAAATGAAACGACGAGTAGTGATAGCGTGCAATGATTGATTGTACTTTTATTTTTTCCTTTGCATTTTAATATCTTCAAAAAAACCCAATTTTTTGAAGCATGAAGTAGATACATACCTTCTTCAAGGGCGTCATCACTTTCCGACATCAATTCATCATCTGAACAGATATTCAGTACGTTCACAAGCATTTCTGTAACCTGTAAATGGGTTACAGCCGATATTAAATAACGATATAAATAACGAAACGTGTTATGGTCATCTCATACCTTTTCACCAACAAATGGTAGGGACCATGTAAACACGTCCATGAAATTTGGAAGCCAGTAAGGATGAGGTGAACAATTAAATTGTCTTATATTCATCACATTGTTTTCGTATTTAAGAACAGCTGCCTATGATTCCGTAGATCAAAAAAAAAAAAAAAAACAAACACTAGTAGATCACAAAGACTTCCCAAATTATAGACCCTCACCTTGTTATTGTAAACGTCCAAGTAATTTGGAGCAGAAAATATTGTTATAAGTGAAGGGAATCCCGTAGTTTGACTTTTTCTATACATTCTATACCTGTTTTTAATTAAAATGTCCCATATGTGAGTTAAGATACATTCATAGATTTAAAAAAAAACAAAAAGGTAGATATTACCCAGCATCCTGTGCTTCGTGGGCTCTGATAATCGATAATAAGTTATTGTTTTGTAAGAAATCACAGCAGGCTGCATAGCTATTAGATAATTTAAATGTAGATCAAGAGATTCATGTAAATACAATTATTTTTATTCTTTTATTTTTTGGTTTACCTATAAAAATATGAGCAACCTCTGACAGAGTTATGTGAGTAGAAATCGGCATTTTTTTCATTTCCAAAATCTTCTAAAGGATCTGACCATAGTAAATCACACATCGGACCAAAGGCTGGTGGCTCTTTAAACCTATCAAGCTAAGAGAAGATATTTTCATATAAATGAAATGAGGAATTAATTAAATATGGGTTCAACGGGTTTAATGAATTTATAAACTAATACGTGTAGATTTAAAAAAGAAAAGATTTGTGAATTTTGATGAAAAAATAAAATGCCATATCTTCAATAATGAAACAAGGATGAAAGACCAAAAACCAAAAACCAAAAAAAAAAACACGATTCGGATTTTTTTCTACTCTATTCTATTTCTATCCTTACCCTTCGAATATCATCTAAGTCATGGATTTCAGGTGATAGACCGCCGTGAACGCAGAGAAATTGTTGATTCATAAGAGCAGCTAATGGTAGGCAATCAAATGCTTCCATACAGGCATCATAGACACGTTCTGAATATTTTATTTTACCTGGCGAAAATTTAAAATGAATTTCAGGTAATGAATACCACTGTTGGGGCTATTGTTTCTTAGTTCGCTAGAAAAGAAAACTTACATTCCTGCTTAAACGTGAAGTATTCCGTTAGATGCCGACACTCATGGTTGCCCCTCAGCAAGAATAGCGTATTAGGATAACATAATTTTAATGCCCATAAATACAGAACACACTATATTTAAACAAAAATACCCTCATTAATCTCATGATTTGTCGAATTAATTGGCAAATGAAAGGTAAATTATAAAAACAAAAATCAGGTCAAGTATGGTAGGGTAAAATGGGGATGAAAGGTAATTAGAAGCTAACTAAAATTATCCATTTTGTTTTTGATCAAACCTCTATGCTAAAATAACCTCGATCTACGTAGTCACCAAGAAAAAGATATTTTGTGGTCGAAGGCGGTCCACCAACTTCGAACAATTTCATGAGATCATAAAATTGTCCATGAATATCACCACAGACTGTAAAAAGAATGCATGAGATAGTGATCATCATCATCATATTTAGTAACACCCTTTTATAGCCCTATATAAAGGGTGTAGAAGGTGGTGAGCAACACTGCGGTACTATCATAATACATACCGGTTACTGGAGCTTCAATATCTATCATAGTTTTTTCTGCTTTAAGTAATGCAGCTCCTTCTTGTATGATTCGTAAGGCAGGAGCCTCTTCAATCCTTCCTTCAAGTATAAAATGTGTTTTAAGTACATCTGGATGAGGTTTACCCGTTCGCGCATCAAAAACTTCTGCGATTGTGAGCTTATGACTTGGCGGAAAAGGAACACCTGTAGGTTAAAATAGGGGATACCCCGGGTAATCGATTTCCTTTATATCGGTTCTTTCTTTCCTTTGAATTTACTTTATTAATATTTGAAACCATCTGTACCTAAACTTCTTCTGATCAAAAACAAATCGACATAAAAAGACGTAAAAACCATAGCTAAACCACAGAATTCCTTATTTATTTATTCTTGAATTTGTCGTAATGAGCCCTAAAATATTAAAATATTAAAATTTGTAATAACAAATTATCTGTTTTGGAAAATGAAAACCGCAAAATTGTAGGACGACGACCACATCGACAGTGAAATTAAAGGACTCCCCTACCGTTTATGGTTTTATTAAATTCTAGGAAAAATAATACTATAAATGTACCTACAAAGCTACAATGTGTAAATGCAACAACAGTGCAACATTAATTTTGGCTTTGCGAAGGTCAAGGTGAAATATAGACGCGCCTCCCAAACTATACTCTTCTATCCACGAAACCTGCGTATTTAGACAGGTGTGGTAATGGTGGCTGTATTTTAATAGTCACCACTCTTTCCCTTAACTACAAAAAAAAAACGTAATAAGAACCAGCCCCTAGAAGAGAAAAAGTTGATGAGATTAGTAACCATGGAGGCACAATCCTTCTTCTGTGGGAAGGGGGGATGGAGTGGACCAACGAAAGGTTGTATATTGTAAGGTTATCCCATAGGGTGTTATAGGCAAAAAAAAAAGGACAACCCTTTACCGCCCTTTCATCTACACCATAGTAAAGTTCAATTTCAGAAAACAAACATCGTAAAGTAATGCACGAGATGGGGGGTGGTTTTTATACCTCTCACAGGTATAAAGTTTTTGATTATGGTGGTATGGGGGTATGGGTACAAAGATACATTAAAGGCCACAAGGCCTAATTGTGTACTTGTTTTACATGGAGCACAACAGGCGGAAAGGGATAGAAGGACTTATAGCCTTTCTAGTCTAGAAATAATGAAGAAAGGGTATGGCATGTATGCCCATGCATGCAGTTTTTTGTTTTCTTTTTTGTTTTTTGTTTTACTTTTACACACTACATTAACATAGCGTCCGCAGGTGTGGGGGCGGTGGTGAACGAAATTATATAATCAAAATGAAAAGCCCCCTAGAAGACCAAAAAAGAGCAGTGCGGTTTGCATGATAATTGCCCATTGCACGATACCACAACCCCTCTCCTTGATGGTGTCGCCTTCGAAAACCACCCTCTACACAAACTTATATAGTTTTTTTTTCGTAAAAAAGGCTATAATAGGTGCCTTACCTATTCACATAGTTAGAAAAAGGCAGCTAAAGGTAAGCTCTTCACGGTTTTCTGATTTTACAAACGATAATCAGTGACCATATCTTCTTAACACGTTTCTCTACCTGAAAGGTAAAGGCGCTACTTTTCATTATTTTTTTCTTTTTTGTCCTTATAGCATAGAACAAATTGCATAGTGTAGAAAAAGATTATATCAATAGTAAACTTAGTTGAGCAAAATGCTGATTCCATCGTCATCGTCCAAAGGTTACAAAGGAAAAAAAAATGAACGTTTGTTTATGACTTGGGTTGGTCACCTCGACTGTGATTTGGAATCATTTAAATACCCCTTCTTCTCGCCCTATAAGCGTGTCGTTTATCACATTCAACTTACTATAAAATGAAGTAAAAATAAACAATTTCCCTTTTAAAGGTGAGAATTATATTTGCGTTTTTTTTCTTTGTTTTTTTTTTTACTAAGAAATCGTAAAAGAAAGTCATCTTAAAGCTATAAGATGTAACAAATTCTCTTGAAAAAAAATATCTTTATAAGTAAGTTATTAAAATTGAACGTTGTAACAAACACCCTAGAAAAGCAACAGGAATTCATATTATTTATGATAGAGTAAAGACACCTTTATGAGGTTCTTAGGAAATAATTCATCTGTACAGGTCGTTGGCTAGAAGGAGGTAAGGCATTCGTTCCATTTGTTGCATCATATTTTGCAATGAGGTCGGTCGTTTAGAAAAAACCCACCAGCAGGTGTCATCTGGTGGCATTAAAAATATTGGACAGAAAAATATGAGTTAAAAATGGTGCGGATGAGTGCACCACACGTTGCAGTACTGTACTTGTACAGTACTGCTGTAGGATTCGTCAGGCGCATAGAAAGTCTGAGAAATGAAATTGATGGGGCGGGTAAAGGCAGGATTGACTAGCATTTGGAGTTAGCATCAACGATAGTCATGTCTTCAATACTTTGCGATTTGTTTTTGATCAGACTTCTTTTTTCTTACTACATCGAACATTTTTCTCTAATTTCTTCATTTTACGTGGCCTCTTTAACTACTTACTGTCTATAACACGATCTGTGGTCGACGTCTTCTTCTGTTGATTCTGATTCTGTGATGGTGGCTGCTGTTGCTGTTGACTACTTTGCTGATTTTGTGTCTGTTGCTGATTAGGCTGATTTTGGGATTGAGTTGTTTGGCTATTCGAAGACATTTTGGACAACCGGAAATATCTTTATACGTTTCCCCCCGTTAAGCACTCGATAATTATTAAAAAAAAAAAACGAAAAAAAACAACACAACTCACAGAAAAAAGAACAATCCGAAAAAAAAAAAATTGTAGAAAATAAATATTTCAATAGTCTTTCTGTTCGTTTATATACTATAATTTATTTTTATTTTTTCTTCCTATATTCCCCCCCTATATTTTTGTACCGTATTTCTTTCACTCAAAAATAATAATAATATTAATAATAATAATAATGGTAAATATAACACGAAAACAAAACAATCAACAAGTAACCGAAAGAATTTCACAGATTTTTATAATTATTAAGCCGTTTTTTCAATGGCTTTTATTTAAATTGAAATTAAATTAATCACGAAAAATCATTCATAAAACGAACGCGCTGCGATCGAATTGATTCGAATAAATTATCACACCCGGTTTTTTATTTATTTATTTATTTAGTTATTTATATATATATATATATATATATATATATTTTGTTTTTTTGTTTTTTTAATTATTATATCGACTGATATTTGCAGAAGATTCAAATTATATGGCTAGAATTAAGAATTTAATTTTATCGGTTTTTGAAAAATACTAAAGTGAGAGGAGTGGCGGAAAGAAATTGTTGAAAATTTTTCAAAACACTGATCCACGTACTGTCCCAACAGAAATAACAAGAGAACGAATAGAACAACGAAAAAACAAATATCAAATTGGCTGCTGCAGTCAAGCTCTCATGAGCCTCGTGATTTATTTTTACCTGAATTTATTATTATTTAAAAAAAAATACACAGAAGAAGCATTCACTATCTACTTCTAAGTCCCCCCGTGTAACATCTTCTTAATATTCTCAAAAATTTCGTGTAGCATTTTAAATTAAATGTCCTGATTTGATACTTTACATACAGATAATAGTTTTGTATTCTTTTACTATTATTATGAAATATAAACTACAAAACTCTTTTTATTCCTGAATATATTTTAAAATAATATTTTTTTCAAGGTTACAAGTCGAATCATACGCAGCATATGTGAAACATTGGGGCTCCCACAAAAAAAAAGCTAAATGTATTATATATATATTAGTGGGAAGTAAAATGCCGCCCGGGGAACAGGTAGAGAGTGCTGAAATGACTAACTGTAAGACACAGGTGGCACTAGAAGTAGCCAAAAACTTTTCATCATGTAATTTGTAATGTTAGACTTTTTAATATATATTTAAGGAAAAATCCGACAGGTGGGAATCTCAAAGGAGAGATGAGGATAATGTAGAACCTCTTAATGAACGAAATTCCTTAGGTTTTTTCGTGTAATTTCTTGGCTTGTTATAAATAGACTTTTTTTTCTTAACTCTAAAGTGTTGCAATTTAAGCATACTTTGTATATTCAAAACACGATACAAATTTACAGAAACCTGGGATTTTCATAGAAAAAGAAAACAAAAAACCATTGAATGTCATGAATATCTTGATCCTTGGATATTTGTGTATTTATTTTCCAGGGAATTTTTTCTCGGTATCATGCAGTAGCCCCCAATGTACACCACCCATTGAACAAGGATAATGGTGAAAATACGATCCATAATAAATGGGGACAATATGAGGTCTTTTTGTCTGGTGGCTAAAGAAGAGCTCCCTACTATTTTTCCGTATTCCGTAAAAGAGCAATCACCCGAGCAGAAGAATGGCTATGAATTACTCTATAGTATGGATAAAGGAGACAGTACGCAGCGGAAGGGGGCAGCGAGACTAGAAGAGGAGGCTTGGCTAGATGTTGCCCTAGTTTTAGAAATCGTTTAATATGGCTTTAAATGGATTGATGGACTTCTTTAACACGAAAATAAAATCAGCGTGAAAAAGAAATCCGCGCTTGATGTTGCTGAAACCTATGGAATTGTATAAAATGAGAGGCCAAAGGTGCAAAAACTATCAACAAAAAAAAGTTATTCTATTTCTTTTTCGACTATTCTGATGGAAAAAGGATTAAAAGAAAATATTAATAGTATTTGAACTCCTGATATTTTTATTTTTGTGTGTGGAAAAAATGGAAATTATATTTCTACACACTTTTTATCCGAATCTGGTGGAAATTTTAGTAAGGCTACCATTCCCTCCGCAGGCCGGTAAACATAGTATGTTTCAAATGGTTTGCGATAGCTCTGCAATGTCCTTTCATGAGGACTTAAAAGTTAGCATTTGGAGGTTTTCCGCAAGAACTTTACTCAAGCGTTATTACTTCAAGATTATAAGCATTCCTTCCTGTGACGGTCCAATACATATGTTTTTCTTTTTGTGAAGCCCCATGATCATGTAGGTTTGAATAGTCTTAGCAGATGTGAAACACCTTTCGCTTATTTTCTGCAGTAGTAGAAATAACCCGAGAAGTAGGTAATTTTTAAAAATGATTTTGTACCTGTTCAATTTCTGATACAGAAAAAAAACAAAATAAAGACAAAATAAAAAAAACGTAACGCAGGAGCGGTCAATGCGATTATTGGGACTTATATGTTTTTTATTATATTTATGTATAAAAATAACAACACTCGCGTGCGTGCGTCTATGAGGGCGCTTTTTTATTTTATCTTGATTTATTATGATTTTGTTTATTTATTATTATTTATCTTTTTGTTGTAAAATTATTTTGAAACCGTTGCGCGCTACACCTTGCTCGTTTAGCAAGTCGTTTTTAACTGAGTCGCCGAATTTTCGCTCCTTCAGGAAAACATCCACCAGTCTGATGGTGAACGACTCCAACATTCTTCCCTTTGAATCTCCTCCTGCCAGCCTGTTCCCAGTTCCAACAAGACGAAGAAGAGCAAGAAGATGATATGAGGGAGCAGGCAAAAGGAGGAAAGGAAGACCAGTGCCAGAGCGCAGCAGGGTACCAACCAAATTAACCCTCCTCCTAACTTAAGGGTAAAATTCCCGTATTCCGCTCATCCCGCACTACTCCCCCCTTTACCCAATAAATCTTAACATTTTAAGGATACAGAGGGGGCAATTTAAGGAGCCAAAAAGGAGATTCTTTACTCCCCTTTTAGTTTCCCACTGTTGTAGAGAAAATTTGATAGTATTGTTGCTGGTAGGGAAAAAATATCCTATGTTTTCTTATTTTCATCACATACAAAAAATTGATAATACGGGAAGACATAACGAAACACTTCGTACATAAAAATACTATGGATATGTTTCTATGCAGTACAAAACTTTATAAGAGAGAGGACCCACTTCTTTTTTATAACATGGGAATTCCCCCACCAATCAAAATAATTTTCGTTTTTTTCTTTTGTATATAATACAAAGATACGAAAAATGGGATATAAGCTTTAGATACATTTTTTTTCCAACGCGTTTTTCCACAAATGTATTTTTGTACCCCTCTTATTAAATTTTGGGTGAAAAGCTTTTCTACTATGTATTGAAATGTCCTGTTACTTTACCCCTATTTTATTAGACTCAAAATTATCTTCAAATTTTTCAGTTGTAATACGCTTTAGAGACAAAAAAAATGGGAGGGGGCGGGGGTGGGTACTTGGTGAGGGGAAGAGTGGTGGTCTTTCCTCTCCAGTGACCGCAACTTGATTACCACCCACTATCCATCCACCCAGCACCTCCCAGGGTCAGGTTATTGCCAACTGCTGGTTTAATATTAAAAATTTCTGGGAGAAATGCTGGTAAAGGATCAGGGATCGTGTCCAACTTTTTCAAAAAAATAGGCTGGCGCGCAAGTTTTCTTCAATATCTTCCGCTCCCTTACGCCCCTTCCCAGAATACAATGATTGATTTTTTATTTTCAATCTGTTCGATGGTCAAGCTAAATCGGTTTTAATAACAACTCCAACAACAACAAGAGTAGAAAGATAAAAAGTGTTCCATCTGTTCGCTAGAATACATCACACCAAAGGGATGGAAAGAAGGGGGCGTTTTAGGGAGCACGTGGACCAGAGCACCAGAAAAGCCGAGACTGAAGAAGCACAACAGCAACCGATTACAACAGAGCGCAATTACGCTCTTGTTTTAACATCATAATCTGTGACCGTGATACGGTAGGTATAAAAGGATGATGAATATGTTTTTAATGGTATGTTCTTGTATACAGAGGTCACACGGTAGAAAGGTAAGAAAAACGCGCATATTAGTACTACTATAAATGTTGATGCAGAGAATAAGTAGACAGAAATTGGGAGCGGGGGGAGGGTCTCTAAATAGGTCAATCACTCGCAATTGATGAAATTATATGTAACAGGAGATAGTTATAATGAAATACGTGAGAGTAGTTCCATGGAAAACAAGATTTCTCTTTACATGTACGCCTCCACCGCCGAGTGGGAGGAGAGAAGGGGAAAGGCGGGATGAGAATAGAACAGGCCCCGAAATATTACAACAAATTTTAAACATCTTCAAAATACTTTATAGGCGTAGTAATTAAATTCAATTCTTATCTGAACACGAGAATATCTTAATAAAACAAAATAGAAAAAATAAATATATTTGTGAAAAATCGATTTAGGCGGACACTATCTTTTATATAGTGGAATGCGTATGGGAGAATTAAAATTACTTCAAAGGCACACGCAAGTTTCCATTTTACCCCCTTTAAATATATATTGTTTTAATTAATTTTAAACATTTTAATATTTGTCAAGTGCCTTTGTAAAATTCCCTGTTTGGCTTTATATGTGAATGGTGAAAACATTTTTATAAATATGTGTTTTCTTTTCATTTCTGTTATTGGGGGGGTTAAACCGCAAGTGAAATATAAGAGAATAAAAATAATGCGCACAGAATGTTGTCTCCAAATTCTATTACAAGCTAAAAATCTCTCACAAATTAAGATCTTTGTTTATAAGCATATTCATTCATCATCGATTTACTTTTTATCTTTTACACTATTACGTATGATATTTATTTATTAGTTTTTTTTTAATAGTCTGTAATCCTTTCCTGCTCTAGCTCCAATTGGGGGATATTATATCTTCTTCTCTTTAACTAAATTAATGAAAGCATTCTCGACATTGCAGTGGAGAATTTTTATGATACCAAGGCGTGGATTGTGTGCTATTAGCAATTTTTTGTGGAGCATGCGCTGAAAATATTCTACAGAAATCATTATAATTTTTTTGCTTCCAAACGTCTTATAATCTTATCACTAGACAACTCCACTATTAAGACCCAGTTTTGTAGAAAAAAAAAAAAAAAAACAAAAAAGGTTTTACAGGTATGGTTAGAATATCGTAACTATATCCAAGGAAGAGTATTTAGTGTGCCATTTAATGTAAAACTAAGATGAGGGGAAGGGAGGCAGAAGGGAAGACGGGAGGAGCTTCGAAAAATCTCTTGAGGAGGAATAATAACTCTTATTTCATATTTCTTCGTACTTGTTCTTCCATCCCCAACAAAACACCAACAGATACCACACTATGGGAGAATCTTCTACTTGATAACAACGTATCTTAATTTGGATCTTTTCCCCCCAAAAAAGCTTCTTCCCATTTTGGAGTATTACTGCAGCAATTCTCTTTTCAGAAAACAAGCTTTTTCTCTTTAAAAATTTTTTTCTTTTCACCTTAATTACTATACGAGTTTTTTGCAAACTCACCTAATTTAGATTTATTGGCCCCTTTTTTTTCTATATTATCCACCATTAAACAAAAACTCAATAATGTTAACTAACCTTTTAACAAGTCTAGAGAACAAAAGAGAGAGAGAGAAACATTCTCTATTCCTTTTTATTGTTGTTTCTATCTTTTTCTACGGAAACTTTGAGTTCTCCAAAAAGAAATGGTGGGGAGGGGGAGTGTGTAAAGTTCAAGTTAAAATTTGAAAAATATGGGGCATGTAATAGAATTAAAAAAAATGGAACAGTGGGAATAATAACAGACTACAATAGCGGATTTAACCTCTAGAAAAAATATAAAATCTACCGCTATTCATTTACTAAAAATTAAATACTACATGCACACCACACCAGATTAATTTTGGGACGTGGTGTAATTTCTTAAAAGGGTTAGAAAAATGTTGAAAAAACCAGGATCTTGGGAGGTGACACCGTGCGGATTAAAATTAATGTTGATCAACTTGAAAATAGTACCCCTCTCCACGTCCCTCCCATTTAGCGGTGATATTAGCAGATCACCAGATTAGCGTTACTTTTGAGGAGGAACAGGAGGCCCGCGTTTAGAGGGTTCCCAGATTCCCCTGCAAAATAATTTTAGCACATATTCTTTTACACGGGAGAGGTTTCCCTCTTTGGTTTGGGATAAACATCGAATGCTTTAAGACTAAAATGAAATGAGAAAAGAAATTTTTTAGCCCGTTTTGATGCCGTATTGTGCGGATCGTCTTTTTTTTTATAAAGGATCTTCCCCCACTCCGAAATTTCCTCTTACCTATTTAACCGTACGCAATGCGTGACTTTTCCTTTTGCCTTCAAAATCTTCTATAAAAGAAAATCCACAAATCTTTCGATTAAGCATAAATCATTCCGAAGGAAAAATACTACTCCTTTTTTTGCTTTTTTTTGAACACTACTTTTTTTCTCAATTCGTTTTCTATGTTTGATTTATTTTATTGCGTGGTGTATTCAAAGAGAAAAAAATTAACTGTGCCCGGCTCGATCAGGAACATCGAAAAAAAATTCAAAGAGGAATATACCACTCGCGAGATTTAAATTTTTTCTTCTTTTTTCCTATTTATTTTCTTTAATTAATTTTTTTTGTGGCACACTACAGAGTTAGCCTACTAAAAGCTAGCCTGCTGCTGCTGCTTAAGATGGATACACGGACTACTCTCGCCAGCAGTTAGTTCTATTTACGACTAGACTAGAACGGGTACTGAGGTGAGACTGAGCGCCAAAAGCCCCAACCAAAAAAAGAGAAAGAGGCTATAGAGGCTGCTATAGAGGAGAAAATGTAATGAGTCGTCGTCTACTACGCCGTCTACATCAGCAGGGGTCTCCCCCTTACCCCCGTCTACAGAAAAAAAAATAAAAACTTAAAAGCCTTGTCCCTGCATTTCGGGTCATTCTCTCTTTTATAATCAGGTATGATAAAAGAAGAGTAAAATTTTTGGTAGTGGCATTCAATGCCTGCCCAATATCCACCAGTTAAAGAGAAGGGAATATTATAGGACTATATAAAAAAAACTTGACAAACTTCTACCAATTTCACACCATTATGTACGTAGATTCTCTTGCATGCTCCTCCCCTCTAGCCTCTAGTAAAAGCTCCGATACCTATAGCTTCTATACTCCACTACCACCTGCAGTTCCAATAAAGAGAAATTCAACGATAACGACATAAACTGAGGATGAAACTTTCACCGTGTGGTATTCCACACACCTGTCCAACCCTTCCTTATTAAAATGTACACTTTCCAATGAATTCCACTATGCAGCAGCCCTAAGAAGCTCCTCCTCTCTATTGTTATAATGCGACTGCACTACCTGTCTGCATCCCTAGGTGCACGCCTTTTTCTTGTATGCAGCAGGAAGCTTCAAAGGACATAACTAGTGCACACTTTCCATGCACCTTTAAGAAGGTAATTTGCATTTTCACTTGCCTGTAAAGTGTGATGACCTCTATTTTAACTGGCGAATTTTGTGCCGCTGAAGCAGCATTATCAAATTTATTTAGCATCTTAATTTTGTTTAGGATAAATGGCTTCAGGATTTTTGGATTGACAAAATGCAGTTTTTCTTTAATAAAAATTTTTCCTTTTTTTAATATTTCCATCCTTCTTTCATTCGATTATTTTTAACCTCAGTTTTTCAATTCAATAATAGTTAAAAACAAAAAATTATAATAAAATAAAATAAATCACCGTGATAAAGGAAAAACGGAGAAGAAAAAAAATTACGAATAAATTTCTCTAAATTCAAATTCAACTTGTGATCCCACTAATGGAAAAAAAAATATACAACAAAAAACTTTACACTTGTAATTTATTTTAAACGTTTTGGTAAGAAATTTCAATGACGAATATAAGAGAAAATTAAAAATGACGATTTCTTCAATAAAAAATATGGTGTAAAACTTGTAATATTACTAATTGTAAGATTCAGTGAAAAGACTAGTGGAAATAAGGAGCCCTTTTTTCTCCTTGGCATATAAAAAGAATTTAAAAAACTATACATTAATGTAAAATTAACGATGAAAATAAAAAATAGAGCAATATTAGATTTGTTTTCGAAATCATTAATTAATTAATAATTAATAATTTTTTTAGAGTTTCCTTGTTTTGCCAAAGCCTTAAAATTATAGAGAAAAATGCCACGTTTTTTTTGTTTTTTGTTTTTTAATTATTTTCACTTTTCATGTATATGTGGTGTTTTTCATTCACCGTTTTTTCTTTATGTCTACAATCAAGAGTTTGTTTTTATTTTTATGTTTTTTTTTTTGTTTTTTTCTTTTTTTGTTTTTGTTTTTTTTTTCTACAATTTCATTAGAATCCGAGTAAAAATCGGTTCAGTACATACTCTTTTTATTTGACAAAAACAAAAACCTCTACGGAATCGGTAACAGCAGTAACTATTTCAATACAATGTATATATTTTTTTTCGGGTGTTTTTCTTCATTACTCTGTGTTATGTGTAATATGTTGGATGTGTCTTTTGAATTTTATTTTTATTTTGTTATAATAATAATAATAATAAAAAATAATAAAAATTTGTTGGACACTTTTTCTTTAAAACATCGTTTAGAATGATTTTTTATAATTATTTATAAACAAATAAATGGTCTTGTGGTGGGAACGGATCTGAATGATAAAAAAAAGTGAAAAAGGAGCCCAGGACACAATGTGGAAGGATATAGCTGAGAGATAAGACAAAGTTACGGAAGAAGAATTTCAAAACTTTGCCTTTCAGAATTATAATAATAATAAAAAGGATTATGTTATGGGAATCATCCAAGTTATCATCCCTTTTTACGTACTATAAGAAGAGAAGCAAGAGGATGTAGCGTGAGAGGAGAAGACTAACATTACAATGATAATAGTTATAATAGTGTGTGTCGTATATATATATAATAAACGTACTATCGAGAGAACTAAATGTAGAAAATAATGATATTAATCAATCGATAACTACATAAGGCAAAATGGTTAATAGTTCGTCATTATATGAGCGTACTTGAAGCACTTCGTGCCACTCTTTGAACTGTTGAGGTTTGCCAGTATTGCTATCAGTACGGAAACCGGTACGATTCTCTTCGGTTAAATTATTAAAGCTTGATAGAAGCTCATTATTATCTTCTGGCAGACCATCATCAACGCTACTAATATCATCATCATCATCGTCATTATCCTTTATATCCTCTGATAATCCATCATAATCCTCTTCTTCTTTTTTAACTGTTACACCTAATGGACTTAATATCGATTCCGATGAGGATGTTACATCAACTGACGGTAGTGGTATTTTAACCACTGTTTTTATATCTCCACATTTACGATTCATTCCTGGACTAGAACAAATTGCTGTCATATTATCATAATCATTGTCCTCTTGGTCATCTTTACTATCACTACAGTGATCACTGCCAGGACATATAAACTCCTCCTCTTTAACTTCAATAACCGTTTGAGAATCTCCGTATTCCTTATTAAAAGTAGGGGCCCTGAATTCGCTGGCTGATTCTTTAATAGACATATTAATGGTCGATTCATTGAACTCATTATTAAGAGCCCTTTCAGGCCAGCTGGAACTTGTTATGTTATTACTTAAACTATCAACATTATCGGATGCCACAGCCATTTCGTTCCCATTACTAGCTCTGATTTTTTTCTCATCATCATCATTATTATCATCATCCTCTAATTTAATTTTCCCCTTTTCATCAATTTTATCATCACCGTCATGTTTTCTACTTGTCCAAGTCTTATTGGTGCAATGTAGTGCCCGTGGCGTTTTCTTAAGTGTTAGTACTAGTTTATTACCAACAGTCGACGTCGACCATGTAGATTCTGGTTCAACAACTTGTACTTGAAATTTTCCATGATCATCATCATCATCTTCATCATCCTCATCGTCATCATCATAGAATACACCTTCGTCATCATCTTCTATATCATCATTTTCAGCTTCACGATATTCTGAGCAATTATCTACACTATTGTCGCCGATATCGTCGATATTGTTGCTAATATTATGACTACTACTATTATTAGGCTTGCTGCTGCTGCCATTATTGCTACAACTTAATGCATTACTTAGATTGACACTAGAATTGCTACAGCTACTGCTACGCCGGCTACCGTTGCTATTTTGATTGCTGCTATGGTTGCTGGGCGTCGCCTCTATTTCTCCTAAACCTGATCCCAAACGATCCTTGTTACATACTTTATCTGGACTTGCCGCCTTATCACTACAGTTGCTCAGATTCATATTGCTATCAAAATCATCATCCAGTTCACGTTTCACGGTTATAGCCATCTCCTCTTCCACTTTAATATGATCAGAAGAATCTTTTTTTAAATGTTTAGATTCATCATCTTCAGCTTGTGTAAACGATGATACACGTTTCCGTTTCATTTTAATCCTATACACTTGTTTTAGATGCTTCTTATAGCCTTTTGAAAAATTTAAGTGGCTCAAATCCTTGGGAATTTTATCCATCACAAGGAAATTATACTGGGGCACAACTCGTTCATAAAGCCCATCTACAGTCAATGTAGTACTACTATTATTAATATCATCTAGACATTCCGATTGGTCCCAATTGCCGTTTACACATGGAACATATCGATTATGTAGCGAACTAACATGGAATCTTGTTATACAATTTGTCTGAATTTCATATCTTTGTTTTGCTTGACAATTGGGATCCTCAACGAGCTCATATTGGGGAAAATTCTGTGGGATCATTGGTGGCTGCTGTCCAGATTGGAATACCCCACCAGTAAACATATTACCACCAGCCTGTTGCTGTTCTTTAGAAGTAAACGGTATAGTAGTATCTACCTTAGATACCACCTGTGCAGGGACAGACACCGATATTACCTTTTCGATACCATGTTTTTCTTCTGAGGCGGGGGGGAAATCAGAAACAACTTGATCTACCTCAACGGAGGGATCAACTTTAACAGTTTTAGCTGCCTCCACAAATGTTCGCAAAGGATCATTCTCCTCATCGTAGTCTAAATCGAATATTGACTTAACAGGCTTTTGGGGAATTTTCACTTTAGCCGGTGATGGTGACCTTCGAATTTTTACCACCGATGTTACATCTTGCCTTGATGCAGGCCGTAATTCATTTGGGGGCGGTTTTATGATAACGTGAAATTTATATTTATCCTCATCCTCCCCACTAATAGCATTCCTGTCTTCCCCACTATCGAGGAATACACCATCAGGTTGTAGCTGTGGTTCAATTTCCTTAACAATACAGGTACATATGATATCCTCCCCCATGCCCCAATCAATATCATCACGCTTAATCGGTGGCAAAGAATTCATACACCTCTGAATATCCTCTTCAACTGAGGTAGTGGCCCCTTCGACTTTACCGTGTAACTTCCCATCCCCTTCAGAGCCAACATTAGTAGATGACTCTTTCTTATTGGCCACTGTTAAACCGCTCATATTACTGCCAGAATCCTCATCAACACCTGAACAAATTAAAAAGTAATTTTTTCGTGAGACCCTATACCGATATGTAAGTTTTTTTTTAAATACCTGAGGGCCGAAATGGAGCAACTAGAACAATATTTTTATCAGGTGTAGATCGTGCGACCGTTGAGATTGTTGCATTCGTTGAACAGGCATCCGAGGTGCTGGCTGAGTGCAACGAGGGTTCTTTAAGAAACATTATATATTAATTGTTTTTTTATTTTGGGGGAAATTTCCATGCATGGAAATTCTAGTATAAATTAAGAGGAGTTTATCAATCAAAAGGTTTTATTTTTGTGTGTTAGACAAATAAATGAGCATATCAACCGATTTGTATGTTTGTTAAAAAAGCAATCAAAGAGAGTAATACCAAATCAATCAGGGGGATACACCAAAAGAAAAGAGAAGCACCATAACTAACTAAATACTAGAGAACTAACCTGAAGAAGTTGAAGGTGGCCTAGATTGAAATGCTAGCGTAGGTGATGATACTGCAGATTCAAGCTTCCTATTCTGGATATCGGCTAGAAGCTCTTTAGTTGTTTTAACTTTCTTACTGCTGGACAACGAGGCTAACGATAGAAGTTTAGACCCTTCGAATAGTTGATTATTAAATTGAGCCAACATCGCATCGGCTCCCTTAGAACCCTTTTTTCTCCCCCGCCTCTTTGGGGTTTTGTTCTCTTTAGGAACTAGGATTTCTGCGTCGGCCGGCTTTACAATTTGCGGTTGGGATAGGGTATTATTAGCCGTTGCACGTATTTGTACATCCTCTGGACCCTGATGGCTTGAATGATTAACCACTTCAATTAGATCCTGTGCCGAATTATGACTTGATGAGGATGTACTATCATTTGAATTCCCACCGATTGGGGTAAATGGCGAGCAACTTCTGCTCTCTATCACAACAACAGAACTTCTTCCATCATTACGTTTAGATTTTTTCGCCGGATTTATCACAGTTGGGTAAATAGCATCTTGATCATTGCCAACAATTGGTGGCTCCTCAAGAGGTATAATATTCCCTTCTCCAAGCCCAACATCAGGTGTTATAGTCACCTGTGATCCGAGCAGGCTGGTACAGGGTGAAGTCTTTTTAAACTTACCAGCAAATGTTAAATCTGAATCAGGTTTCAGTATAGTATTATTACCCATACTTCGATTGCTGGCCGTTATTGTGATATTCGTACTCGTACTTGGAAACCTACTGAGCGAGCTATTCGATAAGGATAATGTCTCCTGTATGGGAAAAGTATTACTGCCGCAGATTTGTGTCTCATCACTTAATAATGGAACTTGATCATTTCTTCCCATAGATTTAGTGACTTCTGTAGTCACATCAGATGGTAGACTATCATGTAATCTTTCTTGTTTATGTCGTCTTTTATCCTTTTTATGTTTTTTACTTTTTCGGTGTTCGCTGGACCGGTTTTCTAGGAATCGTTGCACTTCAATCATTGAATCTCTTATATTTCCAATCATATCCGAATTTGAATTTGAATCATGTAAATCAATTGATGTTGCTGCATAATCACCATTAAGTAGCCTGCTACAGCTATTTATTGTATTATTATTATTTATAACGGCTAAAGATCCCGGTCCGGTAACAATGGACGGTGGTGCCAGCGACCCTTCCCGGCTCGGATTCGAGTTCTGATCAAGATCTAAAGGGCTCACCGAATGTTCTATTATCATTGGGGATTGTCGATCATGTGGAATTCTTGGTATACGAGGCAGTGTTAAAGGAGACTGTGATCGATTATCTTCCACTAAAAATGATGGACCTGCACCGGCGGTACGATTACCAGGCCCCCCTCCAGGAGGATATAACTGGGATTCAATTAAATTAGCAAAACTAATTGGCTGTTTTTTAGATGTCTGATTTAACTGTGGACTTCTATTAGCCGTTGTTCTGCTAAAAATACTACTTTTATTTGAATGGGTTTTATGTATGCCCGACGATTGTTGTCCACCATTGGATAGACTACTTTGCGATTGTTGTTGCTGTTGCTGTTGCTGTTGTTGTTGCTGTTGCTGTTTTCTACTTGTACTTGGAACGTTCTTAATAATACTACTGCTACCGCTATTACCGCTACAGGGATATTCTGGAAGAGAACTGTTCTCAATATTTCTTGGCTGTCCGGGATAATGTCGGGTCGATCTCTGATTATCTCCTGATTGTACCACCGGTGATGTCGGTTGTGATAGGGACACTTGATGGATTGCATGATGATGCATTGGGTGCATAGACCTTTGAAGTGATTGACTTTCTGTGTGCATCAGAGACAATGATTGACCTTGTTGCGATTGTTGTTGCTGCTGATGGTGATGCTGCTGCTGTTGCTGTTGCTGTTGTGATTGAGAAACAGTCGTAGCCGGCGTTATAACCATATTTCGCCATTTTTTTAATAAATTTTTGGCACGGTGGGCAAGATTTTCCGACCAGGTGTGTTTCCTTAATAAATTTATATATTTCCCTAATCGGGTGGCTTCCAGTTGTTCTATTGTAATCGTTGTTTGCTCGAGCTGACTAATAACAAGAAGTACCGACGACTCATCAATGACCTTAATGTGGAGGGGTAAGAAGAAATTTTTGAGATATAGAGGATAGGACATTCTCAGACGAAGCTCCTAAGATCTAGGACTTACTTCATAATTACTGTTCAAAGCCGCCAGTAATCGATTTGTCAACTGCTGAATGTCGCTGCTCATTTAAAACCTTTTTCGACAGGGGCTGATTGGCACTTGAAATATCGTTTATATATATATATATGTATGTATATATATATATATATATATATATATATAATTTTTTTCTCTTTCGAAGTAGAAAATAGGTAACGAAAACAATGTCTTAACTGGGGCTTATTATTATTATTATTATTATTAGGGGAGGCTAAAAAGATTTCTTATTTTGATCGACGTTTCGGCGGTAGAACAAAGAGCACATGCATATGTTAAGGAAGGCTAAGAAATACTAGTATTTTATCACGATCTGTGGCAGTTTATAATCGCTGTTAAAAAACTATGACTAGTTTAAAAGTGTTCCTGGCCACTAAAAACGCAACTTTAGTTTATAGATCAGGGCGCGCTATCCACGATCAACAAATATATATTTTTTCCACACAAAATCAGAAGGCTCTAAATTGAATTTGTGATGTGTGTACTTGGGATTATAAATTTTTTTTGTATCCTTTTTAATATCACATTTTTTTTGTTTTTGTTCCACTACAAATAAAATTCTTTACTCATCCCAGATTTTCAGTCCTTAGGGATTTTCAATCTATAAAACTTAGATGATCCGGGTTTTCTATATTAATAGACAACACGCACTTATTTACGCACTTTTCTTTTAAACGAAAAGTGTTAACTCCTTGCCGTTTTTGTAAAGGAGATACTATTAAATTTTTGTTCAATATTTTTGTGCCATAGTCTATAATATTTAAAAAATATTACAAATCATTTCCGTCACTTTTTCTGGACACACGGGGCGAAAGAAAAATATATATATATATATAAATATATATATTTTGTTCCGTATTTCGTACCCTGTTCAACACGATTATTATTCTAAAGAGTTCTTTTCTTTCCCTTGTGCGGAATTTATAAAACTGCACCTTATGTGTAACACACGATTATTATATTTTCTTCCGTAAGATATTGTATGCGCCCTTTTTCTGACGAGTTTCACTCGTAGCATAACCCACCCCCCCGTTTTGAGGGAAAATTAACCAAGAGAGCACACACCTCCTGTAGCTACAGTCGGTTGTAGTACACCACTTGGCAGTGAGTCTTCCCCGTTGAAAAATAATAATAATACAGGGAGAAATATATTGAAAAAGTCCAAACCACTACACAAAATTCTTTTAATTCCTTCCAAAATAAAGCGCTCTCGTGTGAATTATATTGAAAAAGAAAGAAAAAAATATATTTTTTTAATATCGCGCGAGAGATTTTTGATTTCTTCGTATAATATACATATAGATGTTTTTTTTGTTTTTTCTCTTTTCTTATTTTTTGCTATCGTTGCACATACATCGGGAAAGGGAAGAGAATTTTTTTTTTATTTTATTTTATCGTTTAACAGCTGAATTTAATGTAAAATCGTTGCAAAACACTGCACATGCCGTTCCGTTCAGCCTGTGCGATTTGTTAGAAATCTTAAATTAACTGATTTTTGACGTATCAGTATGATTTAACTGATTGAAACGCGTGCAAAAATGCCAGTCGCGTAATGGCGGATAAGGACTGCCAACATTTGGACTGTTGTTGCATTTACTTGAAATGCAGAAACATAACTGAAAATTGCCAGACCAGTAAAAATTTCCAACATATGTGTGACCCGATGTGTAATACACATCCGAGCCAAAACTGTTTCAAGGTGTTATAACACACCTGAGAAGAAATAGTACGGATATCAGAAAAAATAAACATATTATTCGACTTGGTTACCTTAAAAATACTGGGAGATGAATGGAAAATTTAATCCTTTATTACTTACTTAATATGAGTACTTTTTTTTTCTTTTAAAAATTGTTTGAAAAGTTCGGATTCAATGCAATTTAAATTAATAGGAATATACGCGGAAGAATGTAAACTATAATTTCTATTATAAACTATATTAAAATCATCAATATATAAAATTGTTCTAGAATTATTATACTTTTACTATCACATATTATTATTTTTTATACTATATTACTGTAATATAACACAGGTAACCCTCCTACAACACGTTATCCTAAAACGCGGTTTTGCTTTTACACGATTAGGATATTGCAAAAACCCTCGTATAATGCGAAACCTACCACACGGTTTCACCAAAATACCAAAAATAAATAAATAAAAATATGTTGAAAAATGATATGTTTGCTTATAATGCAAAGTGTTAAACAATTTAAAAAATTATTTAAATCATATAATCACAATGTTAAAACTAATCTATTAGTAGCATAACAAAGTTGCCAGATTTGCAAGAATTTCCTTTCCTATCACCGCCTATGTCACACATGCTGTGACATCCCATATATGACACTATAATTTACTATGGCAGCTTGACAAGCAGCTGAGCGATTCCCTTTAGTCCCGCCCCCCTTCCACGCACAATGAGCATATGATCGTCACACGTCAGCATAAATCCCATAAAGTGTAAACATACCTGTCGCCGACGCCGACATTTCACACTCCATCAAAGTTGTGAGTATCGCTTCCGGCCCACTCGTGGGTGGGTGGATGCTGCGCCCTTCTCATCCCGTATGGGAGAGATCAAAAGGGTTTAAGAAGAACGAAAGCGAATAAACACACGTTCAACAATAATTTTATTATAAAGGGAAAAAAACGGTATATCTAACAATAATTCTTTTCTGTTTATGTATTTATAACATAAAGTATATCCAACAATAATTTCATTTTTTTTTTAAAAATCATTCAACAAATACTAGAGAAAAAAAACGAATATATTCATGTCTTTTATAGTGCCTACTTTTAGTATAACATATTTTCCCCATGGGGATGTACGTTGGGATCCAAGGGAACACGTTTATAGTTATTATAAAAATCACATAAATATGTTATATATATATCAAAATAAATCACATTCAACAATATTTAAAAGGAAATAATAAACACTATTCAGCTCTTTTCAATGCCCCATTTAAAACACCGCATAGTCCCATGGTAAGGACTCGAACAAACATTTCCTGTAGTCTTCCCGGACGGACCATGCTCCGTATCTTGTTGCCCAAACAACAAGAACTTACATACAAAGTAGTACACAAAAATAAAAATGCATAATAAATAAAATCACATCCAACAATATTTAAAAAAAAAAAAAAAAAAAAAAAACAGAATTTATAAAATTAAATTCTTTTATGTCCATTATTAGCGTGGCATATTCCCCATGGGATTCTGTGGTCCAAAAAATGGTCTAGGTGCCGGGCGTATAGGCGCCGCCGTCGGATTTTGTAAGGGTATAAACATGTTCCCTTGGGGATTGCTATTAGCAGGTAGAGGTGGTGGTGGTCCAAAGCTTCGGGGGAATCCTAAATTAGGGGGTCGATGCAACTGAATGGGCATCACATTAGCATTAAATGCAGCCGGACGTAGAGGGGCAGATGTTTGATTAGTTGGAATAAAAGTATGGGGTGTCGTCTGTCCACCACTTCCAGAGTTGGCCTTCCGCATTAGAATTGGAATAGTTTTCGTATTCCCCATAGAGGAAGAAGACGGTGGTGGAGTAAAACCGGGATTTTGAAAGTTTACCACGCCAGGAGCTCGAACTGGAATGGTCGGTGTTTGAAAAGCAGGCATGTTGTCTGGATTTGGGGTAAATAATTGCACAGATTCAGTACCAGAAGTGGGTAAATTCCCCTGTGGAATGGACATAAAAGGCGGAGGGATATTCCTGTTAAAATTAGCAACACCACCAGGAGGTCTTGGACCGAATGGTATACTGGGATGCCCCAACAATTGCTGTGGCGGAGGTATAGGAAATTCTGCACGATTTATATTCGTGGACGCCCGTAAGGGTGGACGACTAAAACCTGAAGGAAAACCAGAGGTAATGGGTGACTGTGGTCTAAAGTCTCCACCTCCTTGCAAGAGGAACGTTTGCTGGGGTCTTCGTAATGAGGATGGACTAAATGGTCTTTCACTATTTTGCAAAAGTGCAACAGATGCATCTCCTACTTTGGGCTCAGTATTTGGATCTTTCGTCGAGAAATCTTTAGAAGGGGGAGGATTATTAGAGGGCGTAGCCATAGGGCTATTTGTGTTCATCTTCGTGATACCAGAAGTAGACGGTGTCTGAGGTAAAACTGGTGGCCCACTACGATTTAATAGACGAGGAGGCATAGGGGTTGGAGAATTAGAAACAAACATTGAATGAACAACTGGATCAAAATGAAAATAAAGATACTGTGGGGGTGGAGGATTTTTAAGTACAGGTTGTGGAAGGTGTGGTGGAGGATCGCCTGGAGGTGGTGGTGGTGGCGGCAAATTCTCCCAATAACTAAGATCTTCCATGTCTTCATCAGCAGCACCAGTAGCATTAGCATTTCCTTCCTGTAGAGGAAATGATTACAAAGTAAAGAAAAAAGAAGTATATCCATTTTTATAATTTCTGACCGTAGCCGATTCATTTTCCTTATTTTCCCCTTTTCCGCGATTCTTTCTTTTCTTAGTCCGACGTTTTACGCGCACGGGAACAGGTGATGATTCCTCATCTGTTGAAGTACTATTTTTTCCTGGGGGTACACCGTCCGCGAAAATAACGTTCTTTTTCTCACGAGGTTTCTCATTGCTTTAATATTAAAGAAATCAGGGAATTATAATAGGTTTTTCCATTATGACTTTTTTAACTCCCTTACCTAGTGCGTAAAATCCCTCGTAGACTGCCATCGTCTTCTCTATTTAATCTTAAAACAGCCGACATTATTTGACGCTTGGATACTTCGTTCTTCCAAGTCTGAAAATCTAGACCTCGTCGCCTTAACTTCTTCTGATCTGTTTGTGTTTCAGCAATCAGTGGTACTGGAACTGCTTGTTCTTCTGGTCCAAGAGTATTACACGAAGGGATTGGCTTAGAATGAGGCTGGGCATGGGGTTGGGGCTGGAATTGGGACTGAGACTGAGAATCTTCTATTCTGTTTTCTTCTGTTTTTCTTTCTTCCTCAGTCGAGAGAATAATCGAAGTAGGGACTATCTCCAGAACGTTTCCCTTTTGAACAGCAAATTGCATTTTTTCCGTCGAACTAATTTCATCTTGGTTTTTCTCAGGGTCTGTTGGGATTTCTGTAGAGCAATGTGCTGCATCCGTTGGAAATTCGTTATAATAATATTCAGCACCTCCTCCTGAGTTAACAACGGGTATACGGGAATAGCTGCTTAGTGATTCTGAGCTAACATATTCATTCCCATAATTGTTAGTATATAATCCCATAGCTGTATAATCATAATTATACGGGAGACGATAGTTCGGGCGATAAAATTCCTGTTCCCTTGGAATTTCCTGATTCGGCCCGGGGAGATAATAGTAACTGTTACTGTTGGGATAATAATTGACATTCGGCCATGAAGAATTCGAATTCGATGTAACGATATTCCCTTGCTGCTCCCGTATAGTTCTTTCATTCGATGAGCTTCTCGAACGACCTGAAGGTGGTGTACTTCTTGGAGAAGGTGGCCGAAAAGATGGACTTCTTGAAAATCGCCGACCATATGGAGCTCCATAGGGACTACGAAATCTTGTTGGTCTAATTATTGGACTTAATGGCCATCTATAACTACGACCTTTGCGTGGATCTATCCTTCGTCTGCTGCTGCTGCTGCTGCCAGGTGTTGGAGGCGGACTGAACGGGGGACTATTATAACGTCGGGAATGTCTCCGCTGTTTATCCCACTGATCTCGACGACTACGTCTAATGGGACTTATAGAAAGGGACCGTCCCTTGCGAATAGACGTACGTTCTTCTGGCGAACGGCTATCTGAGCAACTATAGTCTCTTTCATGTTCTTCCCTTCTTTTTCTTGATGATTTTTCATTTTCACCTATCGTATGGACCTCTTTCGAGGTTCTCTTTAATTTTTCCGTAAAATCTTGATCATCTTCTTCATGCGGTTGAGATATTTTCGGTTTTTGCGATTTCTGAGCTTTTGGTGATATTTTTAATTTAATTGTTTTACGATTTGCGTCGAATATTTTATTTATGTCTATATTAGCAGCCTCTAGATTATCAGAGGCTTCACGTGGTGGAGTTGTAGGTTCATTCTTCATGACTGGAGATTCGCTCGTTGAGGATGTATCACTTAAGACTAATTCTTCAGCAATATCTCTAACAACATCATATTTTCTCATTAAAAGGGTCTTTTCAGCCTCTATTAATTTTTCTAATCCAGAAAGACATTCCTTATCCTCTTCATCCATTGTATCACTCTGCTCCTGAAGAGTTTTGAGCATTTGCCATCTTCTATGTAAGGACAATAATTTTTCAGAATCTTCAGGAGATAAAATCGATGGCAAATAGGCTTTACTTGTACTTGCTACAGTCATGTCCTCCTTATTTCTTTTATCCTGATCGTCTTCATCTTTATTTTCAACCGGAGAAGCCGTAGACGATGTATCAGATGTATATGATGATGAACTGTCTGATTCAGAAGAGGAATCTGAAGGTGTAGGTGAATCTGACTGAGGGGGACTTCTAACAAGAAGGATTTCTGTAGAAACTCCTCCATCTTTTCTATTTGTTGGAGATGCATTAGGCGTAAAACTTCCTTCATCGTTTGCTGCTTGCTCAGAATAAATAGCATCTATTGTTTGGCTCTGTTTTAGAGATAATCCCATATCAACCTCATTCACACTCTGTATAAATTGTTCGTATATATCCTGCATTCCATAGGGGGAATTAATGGTTCCCGCTTTCCCTTCTTGCTTAGATAACACCATGGGCGTATTAACATAATGAGCATCAGTCTGTTGTTGTGTAGCAGCAGCAGCAGCAGCAGTAAGAAATTCTGCAGGTGGGCTAGGGTTCATGAAAATCGGTGTACCAAGACCATCCCGGATTTCTTCTGAATCCGTTTCTTCAGCATCTTCTGTTTTCTCAGGTGTACTAGGGGCAGCTATAGGAATTATAGGAGTACCTGACCCATCATGGCCTGTTTCTACAGCTGATTCAAATATTGGCTCCATAGGAGCAAATGTTACCTTTGGTGTACTATCTTTACTGTGTGGTACTGTAACGAAGTCTTCTTCTTCTTCCCAATTAGCCATATAGTCATCAGTATCCGGACTTGGACTTTTTTTATTTAATTCTTCTTGTAGGCTTTTTAATTTATTTTCTAATGCTGTATCATCATCTTCTTGATCTTCGGCTGTTACAAGAACATTGTCCTTACTTAATGGAAATACTTCAACTTCCTCTTCGGGAAGGAATTCATTTAAATGAAAGGATAGTGCACCACATGCCGCTGCAGGTTTTTTCTTAGGTTTAGCTATTTTATTACTTTTACGTTCCTTCTTCTGTTTTTGATCCCCACGATCTTTTGTACTCTTTTTATCTTTTTTCTTTTTCTTTTTTATATCACTATGACTTCTTGAAGTACTTCTATGTTTCTTTGGTTTAGTCTTATGCTCACTAGATTTTCTTTTATTCCTCTTTTGTAGTAATAATTTGCCGTCTTGGGAGGCCATTTTAAGCATATTTTGGTTAATTGCAAAACTAATAGCAGGCTTAGTCTTTGTATACATACTCCCACCGTCACTTAAAATCTGTGGCATTCTAGGAAGTTCTCGTTGTATTCTACGATTTTCACGATTTTGAAATTTTCGTATTGCACGAAAATGTGGATTAAATACTCTTTCAGAACCGAATCTTTTATAAATTTTATCTCGTCCACGTATTGCAAAACCTTCAGGTCCACGAAATGCTAATTTTCTCCTGACTTGTTTATAACTTCGAATAAAATCTCCTGGTGATCGTTCGCTGGAATCTCCCATAACTACACCTGTTGTCATCCTTGGGGACGATACTCGACCCTTATTTTGAACACTACTATCATGAGTTTCATCATGATCTTCATAATTTTTAATCGCTTCCAATGAAGCTGTAAGGCACGGTTCTGGTTTACTACTGGTAGTAGATATTTTCTTTTCTGGACACTCGACACGAATATGATGTATCATAGCTGCATCATAGTATAAACAAGGAAGAGCACAATCCTGTTTTTCTTTAAGTTTCTCAATTTCCTCTTTAGTTAATTTTGCTTTCTCATGTGGAGTAGGTGGTTTATCTTTTTTCGAACCAGATGCATTCTTATCTCGTGGCTTCTTTGGTGTAGTTTCAGATGGACGTAATTGTTTGGATTCCATTTGTATCTTTTTCTGTATTCCCAATGCTTTAAGACGCTGTTTTGCTTTTTCCTTTCCAAGTACGGGCTTTGAACTAATCTTATCTGGGGCGTTAATTTTTATTAATTCATCTTCTAAATCTCCACTAATATTTTTTAAATCATCCTCAGCCGCTGAACTAGGCTGTGCTGTTGACGACGATGGGGTATCATCAATTATCTCCCCAGCCTCCAATGAATTCGATGAATCGTTATTATTACCCACAATAATCAAGCTATCAAAAGCTGTTGTCTGATTTTCTTCTTCCATCTCAAAACTTGTATCTTTCTCCATATTTCTTAAATTTGTTCTTCCGCTGGGTTTGTTTGTTGTAATCCGTTTTACGCGATATTGTTTATAAAACACACTAAACACACTTTAAAACATCCTTCCCGGATATTATTTAATAATATCTTATGTCCACGGCCATTTTAGTTTTGTTTAGAAGAATAAGAATTGAATGGGTCAGAAATTAAATATAGATATTTCACTTTAGAGTCTCTCTAGATTGTAGTACATTCATTTAGAAAACAAAGAGTTCGATAATATGCGTGTTACTTGTAAGATGTAGAACGATCTTAGAAATTATGTTCCTATACGCAGAATGCCGGCGGGACGCTAATTTTGTAATGGCAACATCGGTAAACTCTATATCAGAAATGAATAGATTAATTCTTGAACATTAAAATCAAAATGGTGGATAAATGAGACATAGGCGGCGAAAGCCAATAGATTATATTTATCTATTAAAAATCATGCTAATTTAGTTTTCAATATTTGAAATATATCTAAGATAGAATAGTTAATAAAACAATGAAATTTCCTAGATAAGAAGTAGAATTGTCATAAACTTAATTCCTAAACCCCAAAGTAATCCGACTACTTCTATGCCTCTGGACTACTCTTATACTACAGTCCCGCGTTCGAAAATCCCAGTACGTAATCCTCGTATATTGCCTCGTTTCACCAATGTCCGAGATACTGATATGTCACTCGAACTGTCAGAATCAGCTGTTTCATGTTACATCATGAAATCAATTTGGAAATTTTTAAAATTAAATATTTTTATTATTCTGAATGAACGAATGGTGAAAAAGCCGTTTAAATCAAATTTAAAACGTTACTCTATCAGATTATAAACAATTCATCAAAATCCGTTGTAAGAAAAAATAATTATAACGAGTTTAAGAGAGCCCCTTTTACACGTGTTTACAGTGTGTAAAAAAGAAGTTAAATTTTATTAGTTTGCTTAGCAAAATGTTGTGTAACAAATGTACGAATTGGAATTTTATTGGAAATTCTACCAAATTAAATAATTTAATACGACTTATTTTAATATAGAAATAATTATTTAAATTGTACGGTACAGTGACATCATAAATATGGCGGTTACCACCTTTATGTGAGCAATGTTGCTCTTATACAGACAGTGTTCTCATGCATTTGCGGGCAGGAAAAAAATAAAATAAAACGAGTACCTTAGGAGAGAGGAACTACAGAACTCTTTACACGGTCGTCATATGACTGAAAAAGCATAATATCCCCAGTCAAATGTCGGATGACGTTCTGCTAAATCTGCTAGTTGTGGTTGTTTTTGTTTCCGAGCAAAAAAAGTCGAATGATTCCGCAGAGACTCCTGTATGTAATAAATACGATCGTCGGACCAATTATAATTCTTGCAAATTGTAAAAACGTTTTAAAAAACGGATAGTAATTTCTGGAGATTAATTAGAGAACGCTATGCGGTTTTTTTTCTTTTTAATTCGAAGTATAAATTAAAGGAGCAGTTTTAAAAAGAAAGAGCATCAAAAATATCCCATATGTATATAGAATATATTTTCTATAGCCATATAAAAAATCTACATACAACCCGCTAGGAAAAGCATCAGCAGCAATGGGAAAAATAATTTAAAAAATATCCCACAAAAGCATTTCTTTACTTTTGTTCCTTTTTTTTCTAATAATTGTCCTTTTTTTCTTGTTGGTTCTTGTCGACTAATCAGAAACTATCCTGCCACAGGAAGAATTTATTTTATTTTTGTTTTTTTCTTTATAATGTCGATTAAGTTTAATTCGATCCGTGAGAATGTTCGTGACATGTGTAGAGTAAAGAAAATGATCGAAAATTCAATTGTTCGCTCATTATTCTAAACAATTCTAATTGACGTAAAGAAATTCCGACAATTCCAAATCATCCCTTTTATTTAAAAGAAAGGACCTATTAAGGCACATGCATGCATTGTGCAATCATGTGATTGTTCATTCCGAACTAAATCATGTATGGTGTCAATGGTGTGATTACGCATGCTGACCAAGTGATTTTGAAAGATCTAAAAAACCACTTCATTTCATTCGAAATTTAAGGAATAAAATAATATTCCTGTGCTTCCTTATTCCTTATATCTCATAAAGAGGAGAATGAATCCCCATCTGTATTTTAGCCTGTTCCTTAATATTATTAACGTGATGTAGGGACAGTTTGATGATTTAAAGACGAAACAGAGAAATATTTTACGCAAAAGAAAAAGTGTTCGAAGAATTTGTTTTGTTTAATTTTACCTTTCTCTTAAAAAAAGACAAAAGAATAGACATTTAAACGACGTCTTAGCGTCTTTGCTGACGTCTTCGTTTAATTCGTTTCCATCGTCAAATCGAATTCTGGGAGAAAATCTGGTCTCGCCTAGTCAAGTCTTCTGGCCCCATATGAACAATTGTAGTACCCATGTATAATGCTCCCCTCCCCCAAAAATATCTATGTAGATACATATACATATATATACGTTAAATTTTTCTCTTTTTACCCCTCCGTCAGAATGTACTCTGTTTTATTATTAAAAGGCAAAAATAAATCGCAGTTTTGTGACAGTTACCATACAAAAAGTGTGTAAAGTGTGAACAATTTTATAAAATATGTACAGTACTATCGTGGAATTATAGTGAGTTTCGGTATATTACCCTATAACTGGATATAATACACCCCAAAAAAAATTTTTATGAGGCGGTCAAGAAAAAAAATTTCACCAATATGTCTCTTCCCCTTGATAGAGATTTGTCGTCGATGTGCTATGTGATACGTTGTCCGTCGTACCCCGCGAAACGATCCTATTCCCGACAAGAGTGTGAGCAAATAAAATAAAGAAGAAATATATATAATAAAAAATTTTCGTTTCGTTCTCATTGTGTATATGAAAGTCCAAGCCGTCTGTGAATTATTACTATTATTATTATTATTTTTTTTCATTGGACAAGGACCCTATAAATGTCCTACGGTGATCATTGGCCATCACCCAGTTATAACTATTAGGGCTTAATGTTAATTCGGCATGTCTCATACCCTAAAATCGTGAGAAGAAAGAAAAAAAAGAACATAACGAAACGTTCTGTATAGTACCTTGTTGCTTTATATTCAGGGGACTATAGGGACGATACACCTACATTTATGAATGTGACATTCCCCTAATAAATAAAATCAATTAATAAGACTACAATCGTACTATAATATAAGTTTAAAGGAGATAGAGACAGTGAGAGAAGTGTATATAGCAAGAAAACAGAAAATAAAATCAATCAGGAAAGTACATTCTTGCACTGATTAACATAAAACCGTCACTCCCTCCCACCAATTTCAATCACAACTTCCAACTGGAATAGTAACGAATCATCGAGCGTAAGAATCGTAATCAATGTCAGATCTATAGAGAGCTCAGATCATGTGCAGTAGATCCGTCGTCCACGTCAAAAGTAAACAGAAAAAAAGTAGCTGCAAAATCAAAAAAGCAATTGAATTAAATCCCCCTTAGCCTCCCCCGGAAACTATCGCGCCAGTGTTACTATACGCGCAAGAACATTCAAGAGTAGTCTGGTTTTTTTCTTTTCTTTTCAATCTTTTGCCTTTAGTAAGTACTTTAAATGCAGAACAACAGAAGGAATAAATTTGTTTAATAGTTATTTATGAAAGACCACCATCTCGATACGATTCTAATGAAAGCATTGCAGCAGATATCCGCAGTTCAACAGTCGTACAGAAATTCCTTGTCGCTTAAGTGCAAGGGTACTCCCGGGAAGAGAGCTCTTTTTTTACTTTTGCCACTCTTATCGCCGAATAAATAGCTTAAACTTTGTTCAGGCCTGATATGAAAAGTCTAAATGGACTGAATTTGGCGAAGAAGATGTTAACAGCATATAAATTGGGTTTATATTCAAAGGCACTAGGTTAAAGCAATTATTTATCTAAAGAACTCACATGCTTTTCATCTTCTTATAACCTATATCTATAAATCATATTTATGAAGTCATAGACAACAATATATTATACACTAAACAAAAAAAAAAAAACAAATTAAATATTTATATGAGAATTATGACCGTTAATTTTAATTTAAATATCGTTACGTTTTCAGCTCCTAATCGCATAGTTTATTAAGGGGCTCATATTAATTCTGTACCTGAGTCTGAGCTGGATACTGCCCTATGCTTAAAAAAACATACTATTTTCCTTTCGCAGATGTTTACGTTTATTATACCGATCAGTATCAGTAAAAAGACCAGTAGTAGAATCATCAGCAGCAGCAATAGCAGCATCAACAGTGGCTGCACTAAAAGCAGCAACCGAAGGGACACCAGCAACCGCAATAGGAGCGTCCAACAACACCAACAATTGAGCAATTTTATGACTGACGATTATCGTCTCAAAAGTTGCATAAGCGGTAGGAGTAGTGGGGGGTTCGGTGATAGGCGTAATATTCTAAAAACAAAGAGGGCTTCTCCCGCCTTAATCGTCGCCACTAGGGGTAAACAAACAAAAACCGGGGCACACATCGAGTTCCCTTACGCACCAGGGAAACTAGGGGGAAGAATACGAGGCCTAGAGAATTAAGAAGGTGCTCCTATCAAAAAACAAAACAAAAGACGTTACATTTTCTATTACAGTTTAAAATTTATAATTGAGAGCCTCCTCCCCTCCGTAAAAGAAGTAGATCGTGCGCTGCCGTTGATATATAGAAAAACAAAAAACAAAAATTCAAGCCTTGTATGACTGAGTGTAGTTTTATTTTTATTCAGTCTTAAAAAAATATTAAATTAAAGGTAATCACAACACAAGGAACTAGAAAATTATGCATATGTGATAAACTCAAACCTTAAAAAACACTGCTACGTGAAAAGTAAGCCCCATATTATTTTGTGGCATCGGTTCACAAAATGAACTTCAGGAATAGTCGATATTAAAAAATCTTGGGGCTATTTATTAAATGATTCTCGTTATCGAAGTCATAATCGCCCCCCCCCCCCCCCTAAAACTTCCTAAATATCACGCAGTTAGTTAGGGTTTTATCACTTCCTACACCCAAAAAAAAGAGAAAAACAAATATTTATATAAATCTTAAATTTCGTCTTATGCGAAAAACAAAAACCCTCAAAAAAAGTTACATACAGTTTTTCCAGGATTTAAGTGTAACTGAGGACGTTTAGAAACACTTGCTAGCAGTGCATCTAGAATTGCATCCTCTTCAAATTACAGAAAGAGATTCGTAGGAAAAAATCAATCTATAAAATAAGTTATAGAGAAAAGAAACAGCAACAAAACAAAGCCACAAAAAAGAGTCAACACATTGGAGGAAAATTGCAAAAAACAAAAAATTAATAAATACTAAACAAAATTGGTCAAAATTTGTGCGAATTGGGTCAGCGACAGGGAGAGACAAACGGACGCCGCAATAATGCGGCACAAAGAGGCTCATCATCGGCAAAGGGAGCTCCCTTCACAAGGTATGTCTTAGCATGCAACAATACTATAATTTTTCCTTTAAGTCAGGAACTATTAAGGATACAGTAAAAATCTAAAAAAATATTGGTTAAAAACAGAAAACGTTTGTCGAAATTTTTCATTTTTCTTTCATTTGTATCTATCTCAAACGTTTTTCACTTAGGCAAATATGAGAAGATACTTCGGATTATTTTCGAGAAAATATATGAATTATATATGCATAATTCTGAATTTTCTCTGGTTTGTAATCCGTTCAGAAATTTCCGTCCTTATAATTAAATACTTTACCATTTAAAAATCATAGGGAAAAAAATTCAAGTTACTTGTCTAAGTCTTTCGTTTTTTCCTCTTTAAGATCCTTCTGTGTTTTAGGTTTTTCGGTTGTTGTTGTTGTAGTTTTTGTTTTTGCCCGTATTTTGTTAATTATAGTCAGGTAATGTTTCTAAATTTTCTAGGCTCGCATGAATTAGACTAGGCCTCTTTGAAGCTAACGCCTTACTCAACTACTGGAAATTGTACACACTATAGCCAAGGCCAATCTCTTCGAACGTATTGTTTTATTATTACTTATAAGGTGTTTTTAGGGGTATAGAAAATATAAAAGGTTACTAAAGTGTTATATAAAATTCCCAAAAAGTGCCTAGCATGTGCTTTCACCTAACAGACAAAATAATGCGTTAAAAATAAAATAACATATTTTATTGTTAGTTTTTTTTTTCTTCTCGCTTTATTTTTCTTTTTTTGTTCAGAAAAATACCTTCTAAATTAAATATAATATAAATTAGTACTGCATCATACAATGTAACTCCCCTGTTTTAGAACATTCAAATGAACGTGTTATTACGTGAAACACCGAATATTTTATTGGTTCTTTTCTTTATTATTATTAATTTTTGATTTTTGAGAAAGCGAAATATTTTCACGGTAGCTATTCTTGAACCACAAATTAACAAGAAACGCCTGAATATTTTTTTAATACTAATGGTTGACGGTGTGAAACCTTTTTCATCATTTACTATTATTTTCATGTAATCGCCTCCATTATTTTTAGCTCTCATCATCTATTAAATTTATATTTATTTAACTTTTGATTCTCACAACACAAAGTATTTTGAAAATAGAGTATTAGTGTACCGAGGACACAAAACCCGAAATTGCTCCTGAGTGTGCGCACAAGAGAGCTATTTCGTTCTACCCGAAAAAAAATAAATAAATAGATAAATTGTAGCGGTCGTAATGAATTACTTATCTATTTTTTCTCCCTGCCACTATTATAAATATCACAAAATTTTCCTTTTTTCGATCGGGTGTGACGACATAGTAGTTGTAGCAAATATGCAAATAAGACTAAATCAAATTTTAGATTAAAAAGAACATTTATTAAAAAAAAGCAAAACTTATCACAAAAAGCAAGAGCAAAAACAACAGCAACAATAAAAAAACGTGTATATAGCCATCACAGATTAAATTAAAAAAATATGCCCAAACATAAATTTTCAAGTGATCAACAGCAGCAACAGCAGCATCGGTCTAAGCCACAACAAAAGCAACACCACGATAGTAACTATCATCAATCGCAAACGAAACATCACCAAATTTTGTACCAAGGGGAAAATAATACAATTAAATTGGTCCAAGGGAAGCCGGCAACATTACAAATTGTTGAAGAGCAAAGTACTGATCGAATTGGTGAAACATCAAAATCAGCAGCAGTTACAACAAAATCAACAGGTGGCGAAATAACATCATCAGTAAATAGTAGTACGTTTAAAACGACTATTGTTGAAGTTATCGGTTCGCCAAAAGCGACTCATCATAATATTGTTGCTGCTAGATTTCATCAACAGATAATTTCGACATCGACAACGATGTATGAGGAGAAACCTATAACGAATTTGGGTCGAAAACAGGGCATTTTTACAATGGGAACAACAAATAATTCAGTAACAGGAAATAGTAATAATACTACAAGTGGTGGGAATGTAATAACCGGTGTAAGTAATACAAACGGTTGCCCAACAACACCGACAGTAACAGTAACTGGTACAACAACTGGTGGTACGGCAACAGTAGTAGCAACAGCAACAGCAACAGCAGCAGCAGCAACAACAAGTAATACTAGCTCGGTCAATCTATCCACCAGCATAGCACGTCGTCCGCATTTAGTAAGCCGCGGTGCAGAATTTCTAGCACATAATATGCCTCCGACTGGACGTAATAGTAATGCCACCATAACAACAAAACGTTCTCAGAGCCATCAGAGAAACAGGTGTGATAATAACACTTTTGTTAACTTGTATCTTCCTCTTCTACTACTTACTTCTTCCTTACTTTTTTTCTTTTTTAAATAATATAATATTTAATTTTCATAAATTTCTCTCGGCATTCACCCTAATTAAGATACTATTTTTATATCTAACATTTTTCTACTGCTTAACGCGTACTGTGTAAATTCCAAATTCACTCCCCCCGTTTCTAAAATTCTAATAATATAATAAATATTATACAAATTTACGCACTTTATTGTACAGTTTATTATAAATAGTAGTTTTTGCACCTTTTAATTAAATACGTATCATAGTATCTCCATAATTATCAAAAAAAAAACGATAAACACAATAAGCCATCATATATAAAATTAAGAGAAATATTTTTTAGAAATAATTGCACAAAGTTTTTCGCACTTTATTCAACACTTTCTATTGTAATTTAATTGCGTAATAGCATTTTTTGCCAAATATTCATTCAAAGGGAAACTTTCTTGCGCCTCCATTAAGAATAAATCGTTCATTAGTTGGCATGCGAAAAATGAATAAATAAAATTTAAAAAACAGAATGATACGCAATTGTGTGGCAGAGCTTCTTTTGCACTATCGCTTTTCTTAAACCCTTTACTACTTTTGTTTGGCTTTGTTTTGCCCTTTTTACACGTATCGAAAATAACAATAATATCGCATATTCTCGATGAAAATATTTTTAATCGTTTAAATCACAGAAATTAATCTTACAAATCGCCAATAGTCAAAAATTTATAATTTTTCTCTGCAGTAAATTTTTTGGAATAAAATATTAATATTAATTAATATGAGAAATAAAACGTGTTTAAATTTCTTCTTAATTATTTCTTTTATAACATTTCCATTTGTTTTTTATCTTATTTTGTTTTTTTTTCTTTTTTTTTGTAATTCGCCTCGGTGGAGAAAGTGGCGTGGCAAAATTATTTGGGAATTTTATGAGATTTCTTTCTTTCGTTTTCTGTTTGAAAATTGGAATCTTGATACATTTTGTTATTCTTCAAACAAAAGAGAAAAAAGTTTCCTTACACCCGCCCCTCATATAGATATGATATCAATAATAATTTTAAAAGAAAGTGAAAACAGATTTTATATATACTTAAATTCACTATCTAATTTATTTCGGGTTTTTAATGGGTATTTGCCCCATACGCTCTTTAAATTACAGGAGTTCGGGCAATATTAATAATAGTACCACGGCCGTATGCTCAAGAGTATTAGCCAGGCAAAGAAAATTAGGCACTGTAACTTTTCCATCAATGCAATACCATCAACAACAACCATCTCCACAACAGCAGCAGCAACAGAACGATATACAGCAATCGAGTGGTTCTATAGCATCGCAAAATTTACTATTACCTGTTGGAGAGACACTATCAGCAACGGGTAGTTTTATAAGTCGAATTGTTAAGGAATTGCCGTCATCGGCAGGTGCTTTAACGTTGCCACCTACGTCGACGACGGTTAATGCTGGCGGCAGCAGTCAAACTCGATCAACACCGACATCATCGTCTACATCAACGTTATCATCAACGTCGACAATATCGAGTGCCTCTGGGGCCGGTATAGTTAGTGAAACTGCTCCAGCTCCTACAAAGGACGTTGGTACAATTACAAATGTGCCTGTAGGAAAAAGGGCAGAAAGGCGAAAGACCTCTGTAGAAAAAGGTGTTATTAACGGTAGCAGTAGTAACAGAACGAATGTTCCAGATGATCCGATTGAAGTTGCCGTTGAGGCACTCCCATTACAAGACGAATCAGCATCACAACAACCACAGACAGTAACAACTGAAGATTCTGGGAAGATAAGAGATTCTTGTAAGAGTATATCCAATTCCGAAATGGCGCCTAGCCGTGGAAAAGATAATTATAATGCTGAAAAGGCAGCGATTGAGCAGACTGAAGCTGTTTATGTTGTTAAACCAATTATTGAAGATTTATTAGAGAAATTAGATATAAATGGGGAAAATGTGACAATATCAACGGTCACAAGTAAATCTTCCTGTAAGAAAGATACACCTCAACAACAACAACCTGATGCGATTGTTAAAGATCTAATGATTGTATCTGCAACTCCCGGAAGTACTCCTACAACAACTATTGCTACTAGTACCGCTTCAATGGACAAGCAACATCCTCCAAACTGCTCGAACATCCGGTTTATCCGGAAATCCGTTGATAATACAATGGTCGTCTACTCGAAACATGCATTCTATGATTCAGATATTGAAACTGAATATCCTAGGAATCTCGATGATAACATTGAAATTCTCAGCCGTGAGGCTGAGCATCTTGAGGAGCAGTTTAATAAAACAACTGAAGATAAGCTTGTCCAATATGGACCAATATTTGATCCAGAAAAATTTGAGGCACAACGTAAACAAAAGGAGGCAAAAAAAGAGATTGATGAAGATGAACCCATTGGTATGTCACCATGTGGTCGATTTTTTAAATATGATAAAGAAGTAGGAAGAGGATCATTTAAGACTGTTTTTCGTGGTTTGGATACCCAAACAGGAGTGGCTGTAGCATGGTGTGAATTGTTGGTAAGTACTAGCCTTAAAATAGCCATTAAAACATTATTTTATATATTATTATTATATTTCTTAGGATAAAAAAGTGAATAAGGCTGAGCGTATAAGATTTCGTGAGGAGGCTGAGATGTTAAAGAAGCTCCAGCATCCGAATATTGTGAGATTTTATAACTACTGGGAGACTAGTGTAGCCAAGAAGAAGAATATTGTTCTAGTCACTGAGCTAATGCTCTCTGGAACTCTTAAATCGTAAGGCAACATCTTTTTAATGAAGTTTAATAAAATAAAATAATTAGATGCCTTTAAAATTGAAAAAAAATATTCCCCTTATTATAACAAAAATATTTCATATTATTTTCACTAGATACCTACGACGTTTCAAAAAGATCAATCCAAAGGTCCTAAAGTCGTGGTGCCGACAAATTCTGAAGGGTTTACACTTTTTGCATTCGCGCTCGCCACCAATAATCCATCGTGATTTGAAATGTGATAATATCTTTATAACCGGTACGACTGGGAGCGTTAAAATTGGAGATCTTGGTCTGGCGACATTAAAAAATCGAAGTTTTGCCAAATCAGTAATTGGTACGCCCGAATTTATGGCGCCTGAAATGTACGAAGAGCACTATGATGAAGCCGTGGACGTTTACGCTTTTGGAATGTGTATGCTTGAAATGGCTACATCTGAATATCCTTATAATGAATGTTCTGGACCAGCACAAATTTACAAAAAAGTTGTGTCTGGCATTAAACCACAGAGTTTTGAGAAAGTTGAAAATCCAGAAGTTAAAGAAATTATTGAACGTTGTATACAATTAAATAAAGAAGACCGACCAAGCTGTAAAGATTTACTTAATTCGGAATTTTTTGGTGAAGATATTGGTATAAGACTTGAACCTACTTCGACAGAGGCGTTCATTAAAAATCCAGATTGTACGAAAATTGAATTTCGATTACGGTTACTTGATCCAAAGAAGCGTTCCTGTAAGCATAAGGAGAATGAGGCCATACAATTTGAATTTGATACGAAGAGAGATAACTGTGATGAGATAGCTAGCGAAATGTATAAAGCGAATATAACCAACGAAGAAGACTCAAGGGCTGTGGCAAAGTTGCTCAAAGTACAGGTGTCATCTTTATTAAAAGAGAGAAAAGAACGACAGACACAATTACAAATGGAAAGGGAAAAGACACGTAGAGAAAAAGAAATTAGAGAAGCCGAACAGCAACAAGCTGCCTTGCTAGCTAGTGAGCAACAACAACAAGTACAGCATCAGATGCAACAGCAACCTATGGTGCAGCCTCAAATGATTCAGCAAAATATTGTCCAACAGCCCCAACAACCATCACAAGTGCAATATATAATATCGCCAAATCAGCAGCAACAACAGTATTCCCAATCACAGCAACAACCTCAACAGTACTATCAGTCCCAACAACAACCATATGTCCACCAGCAGCAAGCCTATACCCAACAACAACAGCAATCACAATCACAGCAAATGTATACCACACAAACTGTTTATCAACAGACACCTGTTGGTAGTGCACCGATTTATAATCCCCAACAGATGCAGCCACAACAAGCAATACCACAGCAATTCCAGCAACCACAGCAAACCCAAATGCCCCAGTTAATGGCACAGGTGCAACAGCCACAGCAAAATATTCATGCTTTACAACAACAACAATCCCCACAGCAATCACAGCATCCCCAAGTAATTTCTCAGCAGCAGCAGCAGCAACAACCACAGCCACAAATAGTCCCACAACAACAAATCCATATAGTACAGCAACAACAACCCGTAGTAGTACAGCAGCCGCAAAGTATTTATAATACTGCAGCTGCAATTGTTAGCCAGGGGCAACAACAAAATATTCCTATTCAACAACAAGTTTATCAACAACAGCAGCTTTCACAGCCACCGGTTACTACTACCATCATTCCTAGTGCAATAACAGTTCAACCTCAACAAGATCCAAATATTGCTGTACAAAATCAGCAACCAATGGCGGTTTATCAACAGCCAGTAGCAACTAGTTCGGCACCCATTTCAATACCTCCTACTATGCAACAGCAACAGGGAATTAATTCTCAAATGCAGCAAGTGCAACAGTCTGTAATAATACAGCAACCTCAACAACACCAGCAGCAACAACTTCCATCTCAGCCACAATCTCAACCACAGCAACAGCCTATGCCGCCACAACAGCAGCTTTCCTCATCACAGCCGCAATCCCAGCTGCAGTTCCAACAGCAGTTACCGGCCCAACAACAGCCACAGCAGCAGCAGCAGCCCCAACAACAACAACAACAGCCGCAGCAGCAGCAGCAAAAAGCTAGATCAAAAACCAGACGAACTAATAAGACAGAGTGTCGAATCCCAAAATTGATAGTCCTCAATGTTACGGATGGCACCTTGATCGATTGCCAAATGGAGAACAAGCCAAAGACTATTACCTTTAAATTCGATATAACTGACGTTAATCCCGTAGATGTGGCTAAAGACTTGGTAAGATTTGCATCTTACTTTAATTAATTCCCTTCACATTTACCGTTTAAATCACTTTTGAATAATTAAAACCAATCAAAATCAAAGGCCCCCTATGAAACTCAAAAAAAAAATTGAAGTTCGTCGCTTAGCTTTTTCGTTATTCATTGAACATGTAGGAGAAACGTAAGACTTAAACAACGAAGTCGACCCCCTGTGAAACTTCCTTAAATTAAAGTTCGTCATTTAATTCTTTCGTTTCTTCCATTGAACAGCGAAAGATTTAAATTAAGAAAAAGTTTTTTTAGTGACTTTAGTTAAATATATTTATCATACTGTTCTCATTTTTTCTACAGATAGCACAGGAGCTCCTGGCTGAGAACCAGAGTGCTGTTTTCGTTGATATGATAAAAGACATAGTCCGGCAGGTGAAATTAAATCCAGGGCAAATTCCCGTACCAACAGCATTCCGACGCAGTATTGAAAAGGTGAGTGGAAACTGTTGGGGAATGGGAGAGGGCTTTTTTTTATTGATTTAGTATACAACATATATCTAGACGGTATGTCATCGTTATGACCGATACTAATTTGTTGCTAAATTGCCTAATATGGTAGCTAAAAATTTTTACTACTGCTGTTAGTTGATTTTCAGAGCCCTTCATTAAAATGCTAGAAGGGTTTAGAAAATGAGGTTTATTAAAGCGCTTCGACAATTCGCTTGCCATCGGATTTTAATATGGAAAATAAAGGATGTAGGCGGAATGGAAGTGTTTATAAAAAATCCCCAATTGAAGTCTTAATTCCTTTAACTGTAATAAAGCTTTACACCTGTTCTAAATTAATTCTATAAGACTTTCAAATCTCATCCACACTTTCTGTTGTAAAATTTTTGGTTTAGGTGCGACATGCGTCACTAACTCGTCAGCGGTCTGTGTTCAAAACCCATCAAAGGCATCGATCAGTAAGTTTTATAATTTTCTTAAAAACAAAAAAAAAAGACAAAGGAAATAATGCTGTGGAATTGTACATCCTGCTTTTTTAAGGGGAAAAATCAATTCCACAATTTTTTTTAAGTATTTTCTTTTTTTGGGAGCAATTAAAAAGAAAAAAGAGAAAATACAGTTGAATATCTTACACATAAAATTTTTTATCGTTATTTTTCTTTTTAATTTTATATTCAAAGAAGATAGAGTTGTGTTGCTGTTTGTACTGTCGTTTAAGTTTTGCACAGTTTTCTTTAATGTATTTTTAGCCATTTAGTTAAATAATACCTTATCTGTTTCATTTTTTTATAACAATTTTTGCCCACTTATTGCAGAGAAAAACGTCCTTCCAAGACGTTCCTTATAGCTAGCCGTAGTAGCCCTTTTTTTCTGTTGATATATATTCAAATGTGTTTGCTTCTTTTGTTTCTAAATATATTCTTATTTTTTGTACTTTCTTCCCATGTTTTGAGCACAGAAGTGTTTCTGTTATGTTTAGTTCAATTATGTTTGAGAAATTTTCCAATGTTGCTTTTATGATTGACAATTCCCAGAATATAATACTATACATTTGTTTTTTCTCCCATGTGATTATGATTTAGAACAGGGCTCTAACCTAGAGATTTTTTTTTTGTTTAAACAAAAAATAGCGAGATGAAACCTCAACACTATCAAAAATGTTTGATCCGACCATATATAGTCTGGAGCCTTTAGTAACGTCCGGTGGAGGAGGTAGTGGGCAAGCTGGACATAGGCAACAACAAAATGATCTAGCTCAATTACGAAAAGTAGGCAGTGATGATCCGATGCGAACGAATTATGATGATCAAGGTATTAACGATATTGGGGTTTTGGGTGATTCTCAATCTTCGACCCCGCCCCCAACAGCGGGGGTAGATGCTTTCGTAAGTGAGAGCGCTATGGGATCTGGTACAATTTCGCGGAAAACTTCTACCGCGTCTGAGTATACATCCCTGTCGTCTGACTATACACCAGATAACACAGTAACGTCCTCCTCTTCGCCATCGACGGTAGAACAGGCGACAAAAAAATTACCCCATGATGAACAGCAGCATATCCTTTCTGCTCAAACTGGATCAGATGTCCAGCTTAAAAAGGACGACAACAAACCTACGAGTGTCGAAGGTGGAGGAGGTACAGAAGATAGTGAGATATTGGGAAAATCCCAGTCTGGTGCTGGCGAAAAGGCTAAAGAAATTGAAGCCAAACCGAAGGCGGCTAGGAAAATTTCACGATTTTTGGTAAGTCCTGTAATATCTGGGACGGAGAGTACAACAGGAGAATCAGTAGCTTCACCGAAGGTGTCCACATTTGTTGTTGGAGAAACTCCAATGAGCAGTGCTCAAGTACCCATTCAAGGTTCAGAAAAGCAGATTCTTGCACAGGGTCAAATGCCTGTACCTCAGAATGATATCTACGATTCTAATATGTCAAATATACCGACACAGATTAATAACATGCCCCTAGGTAGCGCCACTATTGTAGGTGTAAAACCAGAGCTCGCTACAGCTCCTCCAAAGCCTGTTGGTCCTGAACATATTAACACCTTAGAACAATTGAAAATTGGTCTTGAAAATATAACCCATGCACATGTTCCCACAAATCTGAAACCAGTAGCTGTGGGTGGAGGGGTAGTTGTACATGGTACCGGGATTCAAGATCCCCATAACAAGCCACCATCTGGTGTACATTTGACTGATGTTATAGCAACTATGGGTGATGAAACACATCAGCAAATATTCAATAATGCAACGGTGGCAGCTTCTGCTGGTATAGTCCCTTTTCCTGGGGACCAAACAAATTCAGCACAGCAACAACAACAACAGCCAATTGCGCATAATGTGTCTGCAATAATTCCACCTCAACAGCAACATTTACAACAAATAGCGCAACAGCAAGTAATGATGCAAAAACAGCAACAATTACAGCAGCAGCAGCAGCAAATTGTACAGCAAACTTTACAACAACAGCCAATTCAGCAACAGCAACAACCTCAGATTATCCAACAGCTGCAGACTTTAGTACAACAACAGCAACAACAACAACCAGGCGTTCAATTACCACTTCCTAATGCTGCTGCTGTCCAGCAGCCTACCCAAGTTCAACAGATGGCGCAACAGATAGTTCAGCAACAAAATGTTCTTCAAGCAATTCAAAATTTGCCTGGAGCGAATGGTACAATATTTCAGCAACCACAGCAGCAGCAACAACAAATTGTCCAACAACAACCATCTGCTCCGCCTGTAAGCTCTTCTGCTTACAGTTCCCGCAGATCTTCCCTTGATAATAACAATGGAAGTAATGCTCAGACTCCTAGTGAGGTGGTCTTGGCTGATATTGTAAAACGTATACCACAGCAGAGTAGCCTGGAAAAGGCTGAAGGGTATGAATGAAGATTTTCTAGAAAATCTTAAAAGGGGTGGGTGTGATCAAAAATATATTTCACTTTTTTCAGAATTATCCAAAATTCCCTTGCCAATCTTCAGCATCGTTTGGCACTTCTAACATCTTCAGCACAGATTCAAGCAAGTCTGGCTAGTTTAGCAGAGGTAGGACAAATATTATGACGATTGAGTCGGATTTTTTTAATAAAATATACGGTTATTTAAATACATAGGGTCCAATTTCACCTACTCAACATAATTCACCACAATTGGGTAGTGGTTCAGTGGTTCAATCCCCAGTGAAGGCTGACCAATCAGAGCCTCAATTTCCAGTACAGGATCTTACTTCACAGAACGCTACTGCTACTGCGAGTGGTGGCGTTGGTGGTGCTATGCCAAAGTTAACACAACTAGCTGATCTACAGAATGAGCTGGCTAAGTTGAATCAACGTGTTAATGTACTAGTTACAGAGCAACAGAAACAGGAGCAGAATCAGCAGTCCGTTACGACAATGCTCCAGCAGCAACAGCTGCAGCAGCCACAACAATCACAACAGCCACAACAGCCACAACAGCCACAACAGCCACAACAGCCACAACAGCCACAACAGCCACAACAAACACAACAGCCACAGCAGCAGCAGCCGCAGCAGCACATTTTACAAACTCAAACTTCTGTAATATCTGAGTCTGTAACGGCTGACGGAAGCGGAAGTGATATTTTAAGCACTACCGCTAATATACAGCAGCAACAACACATACAACAAGTAGCTTCAATTGGTCAGACAATTTCAGATCAATTACCAGGTGGCCAGAGGAAAATATCTCGTTTTCAAGTTAGTGTTGTTAATGAAACACTTCGAGATACACCTGCTGCTATAACACAAGCCTCTATGGAATCAGTTAAATCCAATATGTCTGTTGAGAACACTGCTGTTGCGACACCATGCGAGTCACTACCGCAATTATCAGGAATTACTACGAGCGGAGTTGTCCCAACATCAAACTCTACGTCTTTGGTTGGAGAAGATGTATTAAAGCAACCAGTGGAGGAGACTATGCAATATGCAGCCTTTAATAACAACATGCTGCAGCCAATGCAAATGCCCAAAGAATTCACACCTATATCTATGCCATCACAAAGTTTCGATAGTGGTAGGTCTTCTTTCTTTTAAAGAATACTATTCCTTTTCTTTTAGGGGAAAAGTTTGGAAAAGAACATATAACTTTTATTTCCAGGAGCAGAAATAAAACCAGATGTACGTTCAGCAGTACGATCGGCTGGTTCTGATGAACAACTATCGTTAGCCTCAACAAACCCTTCGATGTTGCCATCAATGGTTCAGTCGGTAAGCGATTTTTTTTATCTTGCTTACCTTTTATTTTATTTAATTACTTGAAAAAAGAAAAAGTAATAATTAATAGAACCCGTCAAAAACTGTTTGAAGAACCCACCTACTCACTTAAGAGTTGTTGGCCCCATATATTGTTAAAAATATTTTTAGTTTTTTCCCCATTTTCTCACATAAAAAATATTGTTCAAAAATTACAAAGGTCCGTAAAAAGTCTTCAACATCTACACCAATTGTTGGTCATACTGGACACTTATCCTCGCCGCCACAATCTTCTGCATCAACATGGAAAACCGGAAAATCACTATCTCAATCTCTACAGCAAATATTCCAGTCATCTTCATCGTCGTCATTAAAAGGGTCCTTAAATAATTTACCTACTCATAAAAATACCTTCGATTATCAGGAAAATGTGCCATCTTCGCATAACCATTTAACTGGGAATATGCTGAAGCCTATGTATGGCATGCCTCTGTTAAATAAATCAGCCTCATATTCCGTTGATAGACCTATAGCCCGGTCTATGGCTTGCTATGAGTCTAGTGTGCAGTCTTATGAAGCCCCAAGCATCCATAGCACCAAGAAAGGTAAGCTCAAAGGCTTGCCACTGTCAATTCAGCGGCATAAGGTATACTATATGCGGTCGAGCAGCATTGAAGGAACCGGGAAGAGTCCGAGGGTGCCACCCAAAGACTCCTCAGAGTTTTCTATACCGAAGACAATCGAAGAGAATAATAAATTGATGAGGAGCTCCACAGATTCCTATGTGCATCAGATGCTTAAAATGTCTCGGGCTGGGAAACTTTCTGGGTTACGAGATACAGCAGATAAAACTGTAGGACTTCAGACGATACTCTATCATCATCAGTCTGAGGTCTCAAAGAATAAGAGCCGAGGTGTAGTTAAAACTAAAAGAAAAAAGAAGAAGAGAAGACCAAGATCTGATAATGTTAGGAATTTACCAGCAAGGCAAATTTCTGTTGATGAAGATTTTTTAATAGCGAAAAAAATGAATAGCTCGTCAAGAGTTCTTAAACAGGGTAGTGTCAGCTTAGACAACCTGTTAATAGGGGCTAAATCAAAGAAATTCGGTAGCTATATGACTCGAATCGGCATTAAAAATACCTCAAGAAAAAGCATATCAAAATTGGTATGCCATGAACATAATTATCTAACTTATCATGGTCTTACTGAAAAATTTCATTCTGCTCCGTATGAATGTGATGGAGATGAAATTTTAGGACCTTATACTGACGATGAATTAAGGCTATTAAATTCAAGCGATACAGGTGATGCTAGCGATGTTTCATCAACATCATCAGTCCCAAGTTCCACCCAATCTTTCAATAGGGATCAATCTGTTCTGGATGGAAAAATGTTTATGGAGCCAATGATGCGACAATCAGCAATCGGATTTAATGAATTATACCCCCCAAAATGGGGTAGTAACCAACTTCAACGTAAAACAAAATCCTCAGATGAGAGTAGTCGTATTAATTGCGGCGAATGGAATTATTATCCCCATTTTAATTCTACTAGATTAAGTACACCTGTTTCAACAACAGCAAGCGGCGGAGTTATGTCCTCCACTTTGGCATCAACGATAGCTTCTGCAACTAATAACACTTTATATAATAGCCTGCCCAGTTGGACAAGTGCTGTGGTAAGATTTTTACCAATAATTAAGAACAAAAAAAAATAATAGAAAGTAAAAAAAATACGTACTCAAGTACAGAATTGGTGGCGGAATTAAAAAAAATAAAAAGGTGGTGGGCCACAGCAACCATTCAAAAAAAAAGTAGTTTGTACTTTAGCAGAAGAAAATCTATCAATTTATTAGAATAACATTTCCATGCGGATTATGCATTTTTTCTATCTTCCGTGGAAATCTTGTATCTACTATTAGCAACAAACTCGCACATTTCGCTACTTAAAAGATAGTTTCGCTATCTAGAAAAATATTTGCGTTGAACAGAAACAGAGGTGTCCTAGGAAGGATTAGACCTGGAATTATTGTTTAAAATATTTGGTTTCATTTTACTTTATCAGTATATAGAGCTTAAAATCTTTTGAATTTTCGTTTTTTTGGCAAGTGTAGGTGAAAAAATAATATATTAAATCGTAAGTATTTTATCAGATCTGATTTTATTTTAAACCATTTTGTTTTCTGTTCAACTCGATTATTATTATTGTAGTTAGAAATATTCATTAATTAATTTGCATCAAAATAACTAGTAGTGATGTTTGGAAACATTTCAATAAATTTCATTTGCTTCCTTTTTTATTCTCTCTAATAATTTCAAGGGCCATCTACACACATCGAATGGGGTTTTCTCTGAATTTTTAAGATGTCCATGAATAGATTGTCGCATATCTCTACTTTTTTTCTTACAGGATATCAAGCATAATTTGGATACAGTACGAAATCAGCTTTGCAGTCTTCGTTTAGAGACGAATGTTCGTCAGAGACTTTTACTACTTTTACAGCGCCAGCATATCGAAGAAGAAGAATTAAGACTTAAACATTATGTTGAATTGGAAAAATTTCAGAAGACTTTAAGGCCAAGTGAGTTTTAGCTTGATTATTTCCTTTTAAATTCTTGTCTTATATATGTGTTTAAAAAAAGCTGGATACCAAAATGATTCTGGGAATAATAGTGGAATGCCTTCTTCGCAACAAATAATACAACAACAAAGTCCTGATCAGAATAGTGGTGGCCAACAACAGCAGCAACAACCACAACAACAGCAACAACTACCCTATCAATGGCAAGCATCATATCCAGATGAAATTACTCTTCAACATTTAATGTTAAATGCTACAAATGTAGCTAATACTAATATGTTAAATGATAATTTTCCAATGCAAATACAAAATCAGCAGCAACAATCGCAACCACAATTCAACAATTATCCATTAACTCATTTGTTGAACATATCTCAATCGACAACGGGGCAAGCAACAGTAACACCAATTAATTCAGCAATTACTGGATTTTTATCTCATCAACAACAGCAACAAGGACAACAAATTAATAATAAAAATATTAATATAACGAATATAGCAACAACAACAACTACAACCTACTCATCATTAAATAATCCTATATTGTCCTTACCGTTGAACTATCAACAACAGCAACAAATGCAGCACAAAATATCTCAACACCAACAACAACAACAGCAGCAAAATGCAGACGTTTTGGTGAATACAGGAGGCGGTAGTACAGTGCAGGGATCATTTGTATGTTCAACAATACCCGGTGGTGTTACCGTCAGTAGTACTGGCGGTCCAATAATAGGAGATGATACTGTACCTTCATCTTCATTATCATCGTCAATAGGAACAGCAGCAGCAACAGCAGCAGAAGCAGTAGTAACAACAACTTCGTTTACATCATCATCAGTATCATCATCGACCTCCACAAATGTTACTGTTTATTCTAGTGCTAATTAGTTTTATCAAGAAAACTATCCTATAGTCCTTTAAAAAAAGAAAATCAATAACAACAACTCCCATATTTATTTTCGAATTTATTACTTCTCCTGCTCCCCTCTCTTATTGCAATTAATAAAAAACAATAGTTATCCTCAAGACACTTTCCCTTAATTGCCTTACCCTTGAAAGTATTACGTGATTTATTATTATTATTATTTTCTTTTGGTTGCAATGAAAAAGAAAAAAGAACAACAACAAATAAAAACCTCCTAATTAATCCATTATCTCTTTGCTGACCTAACGAATTTACTAATGTATTTATATTTATATACTACAGCCAATACATGCGCTTTAGTTAAGTAATTATTACCCTTAATTGTTTTCTCATTTATTTTTATTTTATTAAATACCATTAAAATAGTTCCTTCTGCCCAAAATCCTTACGTTATTACATCTGGACAGTCCTGTTCGAAGATTTATTTCAATTGCTCGGTAGATTTCCACTAGTAAAGGGAAGATATGCTTTTTTCAAATACATAGAGTAATATTGAGAAATTATTTGAAGGCCTTGCAGTGGAAACAATAATTCTGAGCGATTTTTTGCATTTCCAGTTACAATTTCTTTTATTTTAAAAATTTAATTCAAGGTCCTTTTATCAACCATGTGAGGCTTTCTTTTTTCTTTAGAAAATATCATTTTATTCATTTGAAAAACAATTTCCACATGTTTACGTTTCAGGCACTCGTCCAACAATAATTTAAGAACATCTAGGCTCTGCCCTTTGATGATCAGTAAATAAAATCACAGAACACGTCAAAAAGATGTAAAAGACATTTTCAAAATAATTGTATTTTGTTTTGTTCTAATATTTTTAATTATTTCAAATGGAATCCTAAACAAAACAAAAGAGAAAACAAAAAGAAACTTTAGTCCTTTCCTCTCCGTGTATTCCCTTTTTTAAAAGTTGAAGCACGAATGGTATCATATTAGAAATATATACATAACTTGGGCCATTGTGTTTTTAGATTAATTTAAGAGGAATAGGAAAATGTTATGAGCGTTTAAATGAAAACAAACTAGCAAAACAAGAGAAAACAATAACCCTTTGCTCCTATGTTTATAATATAATGGTTGTTTTATTCTTATTTTTATTATTATTATTTTATAAAGAAACGTAGTCCGCCTACCGTTGAACAATTTTTTAATTTTTTATTTTTTACTGTTAAACGTTTATTCTTCTCCTGCGGAAAGTGCTACCGCCTATTTAAAAAAACTACATATATGAAATGAAAACAAAAAATAAAAAATAAGAGGCGTCATATTATTATTATTAATTTTTTTTTTTGTGTAGATATACATCTAATAAATTCGGCTGTTTTTAAAAATAAAATTTGTGCGATATTCTTCACAAAGTAAGAAACAAAATTCTTTTCCTTTTTCCGTATACTTTATCATTCCCTACTTGAAGAAATAGGAACTAGAAAAGCTTGTTCTATAGGAAAAAATCATAAATTGGTTACAGTACACAACACACCCATAATTAATTAATTAATTCATTTTGTTCTTCCCAGCGTTTACTGGTAAAATATAGCCAATTAATCAATTAATGAAGAATTCTGCAATTCTTGGGAAAAAAAAACACCTGTAGCATATTTTGAAACAAATACGAGGAGGTGTAAAATTCATGTTGATATTCTCGACGGTGTATCAACGATTTAAAAGAAAAAATCGAAGACTGTAGAAAATGGAAAGTCCACTTGCGGTTAGACTAGTGGAGCTATGGAGCTATGGAGCTATAGAGCTCTGCTGATTTATCCCAGGCTCCTTGGTGAATACTATTCCTAGAAAGATAACTAGTAACGCGCATGCGGATAATATCTATCTACTCCCATATTTTGAGAAAACTTAAGAGTGAGTACTGTGGGTTCCCTTTTATCCGCGCGCTGTTTTTGGGGAGTCTTGGTCAAAAGTATTTCTTCTCAATTGGCAGGAACTCCATAGGAGCGCAGAATTTCAGTTATCCCTTGTTATTGAGTCTGGACGGATGGTTCAACGCGTATATTCCTCCCATGATACGGGAACAGACAGGGTGACACGCAAATGTACTACACATGAGGAGAAAATCCTCCCGTGCTACAACTGAGAGCGAGTGATCCTTTTTTTTAGCGTGTGTGAAAGAAAAATCGTAACGGTTGGTGGTAATTATTCCCAGCCTAAATTCTATTACCATTATAAATCATAAAACATAAATAACAGAGACCCAAGTTTTCTCAATATCTCATCGTTTAAAACATCCCTATCAACCCTTATTTATCCCAATCACCTCCCGCCACTTAGAACCCCTTCCGTGGTTCCCGTAAAAGATAAGAAAATTCGACAAGCATTTTATTTGCTTAAATAAATTTCTTTGCAACGGAAAATTACCGCTCCTTAAATAAGAGTGCGTCGTTGTGTATAGGTGCGCGTATCCAAAGAAAATTATCTTGATTTTTTTTTTGGCTTTGGCTTTGGTCCGTTACCACCCAACCACCCACTACCTCTTTCTTCTAACATACTCAAGCCAATCACGAGAACACGCCCCTGAATAGTAAAAGGACGATTTCAGAGGAAAAAAAAGCAAATCTTTAAACACGACGTATAAGGAGCACATAGGCGCAGGAGGAGGAGGAGCACGTATCCTGCGCCCATCCCCCCATAAGTAGAACATTTAACTGGCGCCGCGACAACTGTCGCGAGTGTATCTCCCATTGTTTGATCCCGTAGTCACTTTCATCCCCCGCGGGGATATTCCTTAAGATTTGTCTAAGGAGAGGACTCAGATTCATTTGTTTTTTTTTTATCACGAAAAAAGGAGTGTGTTTTATACGTGAATAAATTTTTCCTCATTTCAAGAAGAATAATGTCAGTAAAAGTAAGTATATCAAAAAAACAGATGGTGTTTTAATATTTTCAACCGTTATTTAATTGTGATAAGAACCGATCCGGTTGTTGCGCATTTTATTTTTGTAAATCATTTTATACAATACACATTTTTTAATCAAACAAAAAAAAACCGCTATTTAGTCCATCCTTGTCTATCTTAGAACCCTCTTCAGCCCTTAATTTTTTTGTCCTTATGGAAATTCAGTTAATATTGATTTTACTGCCCCGCCTCCCGCTTATCTCATGGTGTCATCCCCTTAAGGATGACTCCGACTGTTGCACTGTAATAAATGGGTGCTGACTGCTGTTTATACCGACTGTTTTAACTACTACTCCGTTTCTGTGATCGACAAATATGTTTTTCATTTTATCAACATATTTATCAGTTTTAACAAAAAAAATTTAAAGTGCGTTCTTTTCTTTTTTTGTGTGGAAATGAACGTTTTATTGAAAGTTTTGCAGTTAAAAAAACTGGCTACTTCCTTTATCGTCATCGCGACTAAAAACGATAGGAATATTGCTTGGAACTAACCAGACCATATAAAAAAAATATAAAATGAAGTAAAGTCTGATATGATAGGAGTTTTATCTTTAACCCTAATGACATTAAAACTTTAGCGGCGCGTGTAAAATGAGACACAACTTCGAAAGCGTATGGCGCTGGATTCAAAGTACCATAATCAATTTAATCACATATTGCTCACCCTGACCCAATTGAAGAAAATTAAAGTTCTAAAGTAGCCCAAAAGGTATACAGAGATACCGCCTTTTTCCCCGCTTAAAATAATAGTGCAGCTGAACAAGCTACAACACCATGCAAATGAAACGCCTCCAACGGTCAAGAAGTCGTTCGTAGTATCGTTAAAGAGATACTCTCCATTAAAAGATTTTCTTTCTAATAGGGGAATTTCTGGGGGATGAATGATGATAATTACGAGAAAACTGAACGCTTTGTGTAAAATTCGATTGCATAAAAAGTACGCATGAATAAATAGCTTAATTATAAAGCACAAATTAAAAAAATAAGGAAATCGAAAAAAAATAAATAAATATTACTAGTATAGTAAGTAATACCCTTTTGCTCTTTATAATCCCATATATCCCCTCTATATATAAATATATGTTACGAATATATTACACGACAGGCCAGCCAAGGTGTTATTTATTTACTCAGATTTAGACGCCGAAGTTCTTTTAGGTTGTCAAATTTATTTGTGGACCATATCTCACACCCCATCGCACATTCTGGATAATGTTCTTGATAATTAAAAAAAAAATTTCCGGGAAAGTTTTCGAATAATTGGCGTGTAAAAAGTGAAAAATAAAAAATAAAAAAACACATAAAAAATACGTAATCTGAACGATGAGGGGCGGAAACTAAAATAGAAATAATCCAGGCACGAGGAGCCTTAAACTTGATCCATATAAGCTCCCGGTACAGCCCTCGAATGTAAGCACAAACAACAGCAGCAATAGCATCAATTCGCACATTTATGCAAATTTTTGTCGAGGGGGAGGAAAAGCGTTCACACTGTTGCTACTTGTTCAGGTCAAATTTAAATTTATGGCGTTCAAAATAAACAATTTGATTTGATTTGTGTTTTGCCTTAGTACCAATTCAAGTGACTATTGAGAGAGAACTGTGCAAATTATTTTTGTGAAACGGTCGCGAAACGATTATTCAATTTTTTTTTCGTTTGTTTTTTTATTAACATGAACCCCAACCTTTAAATATAGGTGCAACATAATTCGGGGAATATAAAAAGCAAATTCGAATTTTATTACATATATTTAAATCTAGATGACACGATATAAGCAAGCTGAGTTCGTCGATGAGGACTCCAGTTCAATTGGGACTATACAACTGAATGAAGCTACCAGCAGTCCCGCCATGCATATTCGTTATCATGCGGCTAGGGTAAGTTAGTTAGCAAAAAAGAAAAAAAAGGAAGGAATATATAGCTCCAAATCCCATCCAATAAATTGTTCCCATAGGGAACATCTCTTTGGCGAAGCAGGAGCAAACTAGAAAAATGCTTGCTCATCACTATGCTACTAATGTCCATTGTCGTCCTAACACTACTAGGGATCGTCTTGACCAACGACACCGGAAGCGCAACAAGAATCTTGCACGTCCAACCACATAACAGAAGTACGTTACTCCCTGAGAGCATCAAACACCCACCCACCCCAGTTTTAATAGTGATTTTACAAGATTATCTTTATATCTTTAAGATCGAGTTCCTTGCCTTAATGAGCACTGCATCCATGCATCTAGTGAGATCCTTAAATCTATTGATAAAACGGTTAAGCCATGTGATGATTTCTATGCTTTTTCCTGGTAGGTATATTTTTTATTGTATTCCATGCATTCCTTTAGTTAAATATTAGGTAAAAATAAGGCTAATCAGAGGGGTACCTACGTTTTTTTTTCTGGTAGCAATCAATGGATTAAAAATAATCCTATACCAGATGGAAAGTCGATTTGGGGTACTTTTGGAAAATTAGAACAACAGAATCAATTGGTGATAAAAAATGTTCTAGGCAAGATATAAGATGATAAATGTATATGATGCTGAGATGATGCTGATTAAAATATTTCTTGCAGAAAGACCTAAATCCATGTTTAAGTCAGAGGCCGAGAAGAAGGCCAAAATGTACTATGAGTCTTGTTTAGATGAGGATGAGATTATGGAGAAATTGGGTGCAGCACCGATGCAGAAATTCTTAAAAAATATCGGGGGATGGAATGTGACTTCAAGTGGATTCTCTCTCAAGTCATGGTCATTAGGGGAGACACTTAAACGACTTCAAAATGTGTAAAGAGAATTTGTTTTTCCTCACAGGGGGACTATTTCTTCTTATCCACATTTTTTAGGTACAATATGGGTGGACTTTTTTCATGGGCAATTGGTGAGGATGACCGTAATTCATCCCGACATGTGATACAAATTGATCAGGGTGGATTAACATTACCGACCAGGGATAATTACTTAAATAGAACGGCTCATGAGAAAGTCTTGACCGCTTATCTTGATTATATGACCAAGACTGCTGTACTCCTTGGTGCCAATGAGACAGATGCTAGGAGACAAATGAATGATGTAATTGAGTTTGAGACGAAAATCGCCAATATTACGGGTAAACAAAAAACAAAATAAATACATATTTGTTGAAAACAAATATATATGCAAATTCCCTTTTGAATGTTGGAAGAAAATAAAAAGAAATTCAATTTCTTCAATCTTTTCACCTTTCCCAAGTTCCGGCAGAAGATCGTCGTGATGAGGAAACTCTATACCATCAAATGACCTTAGCACAATTGCAGAAGAAGGCACCATTCATTAATTGGACCGACCATTTCGCTGATGCTATGAAACTGGTCAATAGGAAGGTAACTGAAGACGAAAGGGTTGTCGTATATGCACCCGAATTTCTTGAGGCGTTAACCACAATCGTTAATAAATATCATGAGACCACTGAAGGGAAAATGTAGGTGACATAAAAAAAAAAAAACAATTTATATTCAAATGCGTTTTTCTATGATACGCATTTTATTTTATCATTATTTATAGAATTCTTAATAACTACTTGGTCTGGCAAGCAGTGAGAACGTTAACAGCATGTCTATCAAAACCATTTCGTGATGCTTATAAGGGTGTTAGGAAAGCCCTCATCGGTTCTGATGGGGGTGAAGAGCCCTGGAGGTATTGTGTAACAGATACGAACAATGTGATTGGTTTTGCGATTGGAGCTATGTTTGTACGTGAAGTATTCCACGGTGAATCAAAACCACAAGCCGAAGAAATGATCAATGAAGTGCGTAACGCATTTAAAAAGAATTTAAAAAATCTCGCATGGATGGATAGGGAAACAAGGAAATTAGCTGAAGAAAAAGCAGATGCTATATCTGATATGATAGGCTTTCCTGATTGTATACTAAATTCAACACAATTAGATGCTAAATACGCTGATTTAACAATTAGTCGAACGGAATACTTTGAGAACAATATCCGTGTGAATAAATACAATTTAAAGAAGAATTTAGAGAAGCTCGATCAGCCGGTTAATAAGACAAGATGGGGTATGACCCCACCGACTGTTAATGCATACTACACGCCCACGAAGAATCAGATTGTTTTTCCGGCTGGAATATTACAGCTGCCATTTTACGATATCAATAATCCGAAGAGTTTGAATTTTGGAGCAATGGGGGTAGTAATGGGACATGAATTAACCCATGCCTTTGACGACCAGGGAAGGGAGTATGATAAAAATGGCAATATGCATCAATGGTGGAAGAATCAAACAATAGCGAGATTTAAGGAACGCACTGATTGCTTCGCTAAACAGTACAGTTCGTACAAGTTAAATGGGAAAAATCTGAATGGTAAACAGACCTTAGGTGGGTTTGTCCGTAAAAAAACGTTATTTACCTTCCCACTTGACTGATATCTTTTATACAGGTGAGAATATCGCTGATAACGGTGGTCTAAAAGCAGCTTTCCATGCTTTTATCAATTCGGAAAATAAAAGGGATGTTGATGTGCTGCCTTTACCAGGCATTAATATGACACACAGGCAATTATTTTTTGTATCATTTGCCCAGGTAATAGGTTGCCATTAATTAGACACTATAATAAGTGAGTGTCTTAAACGATTTTTTTTTTTTTTTTCGTATTACAGGTATGGTGTTCATCCGTTACAGAAGAAGCATCTAATTTGCAAATTGAAAAGGACCCTCATGCGCCTCCACAATTTCGTGTAATTGGACCATTATCAAATTTAAAAGAATTTGCGGAGGAATTTAAGTGTCCTTTAAATTCAAGAATGAATCCCGAGCATAAATGTGAGGTGTGGTAAGGGATGAAATACGGTCAACAGGATTGATAGGAAAATTTTTTGTTAAGCATTATAATAAAAAGAAAATTAATTAACAAAGAAAGAAATGGCCCCCAATACAAGTAATACCTAAAATGTTTTTTTTCTATAAGATGAAGAAATTAAATAGGGTGTTGTGGTAAATTTCTTACAAACGTAAATCTTTGCATTAATATAGGAGAAGAAAAAGAATTAATTAACAAAAGGGTGGAAAGTGAAAAGTAAAAGTCCTAATTGACAGGTTCCAATACGAGTAAAAATTATATAATGTATATTTCAACCAAAAAAAAACACTAGTACATAGTAAAAAACAAAAGGAGTAAGTGGACAGAAAAATAAAAGGTGTATATTTTATAAGCGACTCGTGCAAGGAATATCCAAAAATGAATGTTTATATGTTCTGAATGTAAATTAGTAGTGCTAACGATAACAAAGAAAAATAATAATAATAATAAAAAAAAAAAAAAAACAAGTTGCTCAAAAACTCTAACGAAAAAACAGGACAGAAAAAACAAAATCCGCACGTATTTTATTGATATAGTTTTGTATAAGATCATTAGCTAATTAGCAACTACTTTTGCAAAATATTCATTCGGCCCCACAATGGTGGTGTAATAGTGAAGATTTTATTTTATTAAATTATATTTTTATTTTTTAGCCCTAGAACCATTTTTCTGATAGGGATTAATAGATGAAAAAATTCCTATCTAAACCAATTTTTAAGCCAAACGTAGAATAATATGTCTCACAGCTTTACTTAAAGCTATTTGTCTATTAGATCAGAAACCTATAGTAGATTTCAAGAAAAACAACAACAAACGTATTTTATATAAGACGAATTATAAGCGCTGGTAAGCTTATCTAAGTTAGTAAAAAAAACAAAAAAAAATGGTGCATTGCTGTGAATTCTAAGCTTTCAATTTCGAGAAATTATTTTAATTTCTCATTTTATAATCTCTTTATTTTCCCTCGACTTCAGAGGGAATGAGCCAAAATATATTATTCTTCCAAAATAATATTTTTTAATAAGTAAAACAAATTGAAGAATTTACGATTTGCTCATACACGCACATCTGAATAATTCAGATACTCTATCCAACTTGATTTTGTAATAATTCAAGCAGTAATATATTCAATATATTTTGTTTTTAAAACAACAAATTTGAGAACGGGGTTTCTGAAAACAAAAATACGAATTAAAATTGAAAAACACATGCAATAAAACATGTACTAATAAAATTTTATAGATCTTTTATTTATGGCTCAAACTATAGCTTAAATTTTAGACTATTATATAAAAAAAAAAGTGAATCTTTCACATATATAGTGGATAATACTATGCTTCATTTAATTGACACATTTCAATCTTTATACAAAAATTGTGCACGATTTTTGTCGAAAAATTGGGTGAGTCAAAAAGTTGAATTAAGTTAATTATCCACTATACATATGAGAGTTTTAGATTTTTTCTAAGGTAAAATAGCCCATTTAAGGTGTAATTTAAGCCATAAATCGAAGAATTTTATTAGTAATTGTTTCATAGTAGTTGATAGTTTATCAATTTCCAAAAGTATTCATTTAAAAAAATGACAAAGAAGAAATATTTTCCTTTCCGAATCCGTAAATATATGAAAAATGGTATTGGAATATTTGGAATCTTTTAATTTTCCGTAGAAAATGTTGACTAGTAAATTAGACGAAGAGAATTTTGAGATATTATCATGTTTTATGCAATGAAATATGTAATAAGAAATATTTTTATTTCGTAGAACAATAATTTAGAAGCGTACCCTGATACAGAGTATCAACAGATATTTTATAACCAGTGGAGAAGTGTTAAAAATTGATATCGAGCTTACAATATTTAGAAATAATTAATAAATTAATTTTTAAATATTGTTTACACAATATCAAAACATAATACACGAAATGTGAATAGATATTCGGATGTGACTTAAAAGCCATTTAATGCAGTAACTGTAATATTTAGAAGTAATCAATTTCTAAATAACACTATGACAACATTAAATGAAATTTAATCATAATTCTTTGACAACAAATTAGAAGTACAATACGCACTTCTATCTAACTACTAAAAAAAAAGAAGTACAATTCGCACTTCTATCTAACTACTAAAAAAAGAAGTGCAATTCGCACTTCTATCTAACTACTAAAAAAAGAAGTACAATTCGCACTTCTATCTAACTACTAATAATAATAACATTAAAAAAAAGTGATAAAAAATTTTTGGACTTACCGTAATCGGCAGCCCAAATCTCCAATCTGAAAATTAGAAATTAATTAAAAAAACAAGTCGATTTTCAATCCGTTGAATTTTTTTAGAAACACATATCAAAAAGACGGCGTTGTAAACAAACTTTTATCAATTTGAAAAAAAAAAACCGATTTTGCAAAAATTTCATTTTAATTACAAAAAAAAAAAAAAACAAATAATAAATAATTGCAATTCGTGACGAGATGAAGTACATTATATTTTTAAAAAAATCAAAGAAGTATTTAATATTTACAACAGCTCCGAATTTCTTAACATAAATGAATTGATGAAAACTGTCTATATGCAGCCAAAAAAAAAAGTATATTAAAACATTCATCAACACTACTGTGATAATTTAATCCAAATGTGTATATGGGAGTATACATTTCAAAAATTGTATACTGGGTAATCAAATAAATAACAGAAAAATTTTTTTGCCTTTTGAATTTAACAGAAAATAATTTCCGGTCGTCAGGGCATCGTCCGAAACAAAGGATTAACTTTAGCGAGTTTTGTTATCCACTAAATCCGTTTTAATTTATTAAATAATTACGATATCTGATAGTGATATATATCCGATTGCTGTCCAAGATTAATTCAAAATTCAAATTTAAAGAAATTAAAGAAGACTCACCTTAGCCGGTTTCAGCAAAATCTCTCCCAGGAACAGATTAACACTACACCCACTAGCCCTCTTGTAAGAAATTCACTATACACTACACTTTTAATGCAATATAGGCCTTTTCAGAGAGCATACACCACTTGGAGCAAAAATTTTATTTCACTTATTTTAATTTAATCCGCGACCGCGACACTAATCATTTCACTAAATGGACGAAAGGGAGCACACACTACCTGGAGCACAATTTTTATTTCGCGGCACTAATCATTTCACTAAATGGGCGTACAAGGGCACGCACTACCTGGAGCACAATTTTTATTTCGCTTATTTTAATTTAATCCGCGATCGCGACACTTCACTAAATAGGCGAGCGAACACTAAGAACACACTCCTCTTGGGTTCTGAAAAAAATAAAAAGAAAAATATATTAGAGACCTTGTGAAATCGGATGTTATACATTTATATTTTAAACTGATAAAGTAACAGAAAATCTGATATTTACCTAGAGAATCCCAAGAGCGTCACTACTTTGCTATGAGGTTGATGTTCCACTAGCTGCAGAGTCCAGAAGAACTGCAAGCTATACCTGTAGAAAGCCGTTGAATCCAGTGTGAATATCCCCCGATGATAGTGCTTCTTTAACAGAAGGAAACCGTTGAGTCCAGTGCAAGTCTCCCCCGATGGTGGTGCACCCACAATTGAAGAAAGTCCGTCAGAAATCGTAAGCTATCCTTCATGAAAACCGTGGCTGTGTTCTGAAAAAAAATTGGAATATAAATTATATTTAAAGCTATATTTAAAAAAGAAAGCATGTCAGGTATTATATATTTTTATTTTAGCTATATAAAATAAATTAAAATTTTATATTTACCTATATAATCCTAAAAAATGTGCTGCGTAATATTCTCCTCCTGCGGTGTCTGCTTTAAATTTAAAAAATTCCTGCGGCTTTCTGAAAAAAAGAAACTATGTTTAAAAGAAATTGCCGATTATAAATTTATATTCTAAATTTATAAAAAGCCAATATTAAATTTTAAAAAAGGGGACAAACAGGAGAGATTATAGAAAAAGCTACGGAAATCCAAAGTCCAAGAGCGAAATTCGTAACAGTAACTTGTTTACTTCTTAAGCCGACGCCAATAACGGTTTTTTTACGATTCGCCAAAAATTTAATTTTCACATATTTTTAAAATAATAATTACAAATTAAGTAAAAAAAACCTCTGATTAATAAAATAAACTAACTCACCCCAAAATAAATTGTAATTTCAAAGCAGTAAAGAGTCGTTGAGAATTCCACTTTGCATGCAGCATCTAATTTCACAATGCCCGACATTTTTGTGACTTAATGATTTACTTCACGAACAATTTAATAAATATTAAATAATTACCACTTTGCACTAATTTTTAAATGAATTTATTTAACAAGAAGAAATATTTTTAAATAATTTAAAATTATAAAATATCACCAACTGTAAGGACATCCGCACAGTTCAAAGAGAAGGAGAAGAATGAGACCAGCCAAAAAAATTTTATAACGGTTAGCTCCAATATGAAACGAATGGAATTGAGGGGACGAGAGAAGTGGAGAAATTGAAATCCCAGTAACGAAGAATATATTATTTTATAAATTCATGTTTTAAAATTATAAAAAGCCAATATTAAATTTTAAAAAAGGGGACAAACAGGAGAGATTATAGAAAAAGCTATGGAAATCCAAAGTCCAAGAGCGAAATTCGTAACGGTAACTTGTTTACTTCTTAAACCGACGCCAATAACGGTTTTTTTACGATTCGCCAAAAATTTAATTTTCACATATTTTTAAAATAATAATTACAAATTAAGTAAAAAAAAAACCTCTGATTAATAAAATAAACTAACTCACCCCAAAATAAATTGTAATTTCAAAGCAGTAAAGAGTCGTTGAGAATTCCACTTTGCATGCAGCATCTAATTTCACAATGCCCGACATTTTTGTGACAATGATTTATTTCACGAACAATTTAATAAATATTAAATAATTACCATTTTGCACTAATTTTTAAATGAATTTATTTAACAAGAAGAAATATTTTTAAATAATTTAAAATTATAAAATATCACCAACTGTAAGGACATCCGCCCAGTTCAAAGAGAAGGAGAAGAATGAGACTAGCTAAAAGAATAACGGTTAGCTCCAATATGAAACGAATGGAATTGAGGGGACGAGAGAAGTGGGAAAATTGAAATTGCAATAATGAATATATTATTTTATAAATTCACGTTTTAAAATTATAAAAAGCCAATATCAAATTTTAAAAAAGGGGACAAACAGGAGAGATTATAGAAAAAGCTACGGAAATCCAAAGTCCAAGAGCGAAATTCGTAACGGTAACTTGTTTACTTCTTAAACCGACGCCAATAACGGTTTTTTTACGATTCGCCAAAAATTTAATTTTCACATATTTTTAAAATAATAATTACAAATTAAGTAAAAAAAACCTCTGATTAATAAAATAAACTAACTCACCCCAAAACAAATTGTAATTTCAAAGCAGTAAAGAGTCGTTGAGAATTCCACTTTGCATGCAGCATCTAATTTCACAATGCCCGACATTTCTGTGATTTAATGATTTATTTCACGAACAATTTAATAAATATTAAATAATTACCACTTTGCACTAATTTTTAATTGAATTTATTTAACAAGAAGAAATATTTTTAAATAATTTAAAATTATAAAATATCACCAACTGTAAGGACATCCGCACAGTTCAAAGAGAAGGGGAAGAGTGAGACTAGCTAAAAGTATAACGGTTAGCTCCAATATGAAACGAATGGAATTGAGGGGACGAGGGAAGTGGGGAAATTGAAATCCCAGTAACGAAGAATGTATTATTTTTTAAATATTTAAATCATAGCGTATAAAAAATAAAATCCTATGCTAATTAATAAGAAATATTTTTATTTGCACATATCAAAAATTAATTATTATCAAAGATAACGACAGAAATATGCGTCAGAGAAAAAAAAATTAATAGTGAAATGTCCCTGAATAGGACGATAGGACATTTTTCTCTGGGGTAAGCCCCTTCAAGACGTGAAATTGCAACATTGTTGCTGAATTTGAGATATTGTTGTGAATTTGCAACATGTTGCTGTTTATAATCATGAATCTCGACGTCCTTAACTTTCGTAAGGCCATTGATTAGACAACTTTTATGAGATACAATTTTTTTTATTTGAAAGAATTCACCTTCAAATTTCATATTAAATTTTTAATTAGCAGCCTGATAATATTATGGATTCTTAGAAGATATAACATCGCCCCTGTCCCTATGTCCAAACACCTGTATAAATTATTACAGAAGAGTGTGATGGACAAAATCAGTAGCAAAGGTGATATATCTCACCTTTGAGTACTTTTGCATCTATGGGTATTAATATGAGAAAAAATAAAGCCTCAAATCTCGTGCCTGGCCTTACAGAAACCAAATCTACCTTAATATCAAACCCACTACTCATCATACCTACCTGAGTACAAAAAAAAATAGAAAAAAGTCTTTTTATAAGGCATAGCAATGAACGGCGAACAGGTAATGGTATGGCTAATGGCTCTATGTAGAAACGTTGTAGCATACTACACTATCATCGTTGGTTCTTTCCACGTTCTCTTGCCCTCCGCAGATTCACCCGCGACCACTCTATAGTACTAGCGATCACGGATTAGGTAGGGGAGCCCGTAGGCGCGACAAAAGGTGGAAATGGCGAGGAAACCTGTATCCACCTTTGAGGTGATCTCGTATCGCGCACAGTACAGTGTTACTCTGCTATAGAGGCGTACAAGAAAAACCTCCCATGAGAGGAGATAGTAGAGGGACGAAGGTGGTTTAATGTCTGATCGTATGTCTACCGTGTGTTTACCTGCTAATTAGGAAATATTAGGGATAAAAAGGGATATACAGCGCTGTTTGTTTTTACATTTATTATACTCTAATTTATTTATTTTTTAATCCCATTATCAAAAAACATAAGATAGTGCAAATTGTGAGAGAAGAGTACGTGAAGAATTTGAAATTTGAAAGTGCTAAATACTGCGCGCACCTGTGATACCTGTCATAAGGGGGTGGGGGTCTCTTTTGCATTGCACATTCAGAGGGGGGCCAACGCCTTCGTGTTTTCACTTTTGTCGCTGTGGTGACGACGTTATAATTAAAAATAAAATAAAATAAAATAAATAATGTGCTCGTGGGAGAAGCACCTAGTCCAGGTAAGAAGATAGCAGAAGCAGCATTAGCAGAAAAACAATGGCCTTGGACGCATGGGTGTAAACATAATTTTCTATTTAATGTGACTTTACTTTTCTCATGGAACTGTTTCCCCCTCGTCGCACGTGCAATAAAATAGTAATTTTTAATTTAAAATATATTTAATTAAAACAAAATGCCGCGAAAATTGTTAAAATTCCTGATTCTATTCGATAATACGTCCCTACTTTATTTTCCGGGACAATTCCTTTCGGGACGTGTATTGCTCGAGTTACAGGATGATACTCCTGCATTAGGACTACATTTTCATGTAGTAGGGGAGGGTGTGGTACGGGTAGGATCTGCCCGACAAGAAAGGATCTATGATAAAGAGAATTATATCGATTTCCGGATGAAACTATTGGGTGATGCTGATCAAGGACCATCAGTCTTATCACCTGGAATTCATAGTTTCCCATTTAAATTGGGTCTACCCATTGGACTACCGTCTACATTCCTTGGCCGTTATGGATGGATCCAGTACTATTGTAAAGCGGCCTTACGAGAACCTACCGGGCTCATACATAAGAACCACCAGGTGTTCATAGTTATGAACCCTATCGATTTAAATCTAGAACAGCCGATTTTAGCGGTAAGTGGTTAATTTAACCAAACGTAGATAGATTACAATTATTATTTCTTTCTATCTTTTTTTCTAGCAACCATTCAAATGTGATATCGAACACAAATTGGGTGTCGCATGCGTGGGTGGTGGCTCTGTTAAATGTCGTGTCGTACTTGATCGTGGTGGTTATGTACCAGGTGAGAGTATATCAATAACAGCCTACGTTGTGAATGGAAGTAATGTCACCATAAAACGAACAAAGGCTGCACTAACTGAGGTAGGTTGTGGGTGGGGTAGGATGTTCAGTATTAATATTATTACATAAAATTATAATATAACATTTTACATTGTACAGACAATTGAATATTTGGCAAGAGAAAAAATCGTACAAACCGAAAAACGAGCTTTGGCCGTAATAGCACGTGGAAAAATTCGTCCAGGTGATAAGGATGAATGGCAAAATGAGAGTCTATACGTGCCACCATTACCTCCAACAAATCTTCGAGGATGCCATTTAATCAAAATTCAGTATGATGTATTTTTTATTATAGAACCAAAATCATTAGAGAAACAGATTAAACTACAACTTCCGATTGTATTGGCTACATATCCATTTCGGAATTCTAACACGGATGTATCTAACACCTGGCCAGATTCTGTACTTAAACCGGATACCCACTATCCGTCCACACTGCCAATATTTCGACCTTGGCTTCATGATAAGCCTGAGTCAACATGAAATCAACAATATCTTCTAATAATTTTTTAATAATCACCCTCATAAAGTAAAGTTGTGAAAAGAAATTAATCTAAGATGGAATTTGTGATTTTATTTTGATTTTTTTTTTTGAGAAAGATGATACATACTACCTTTTTGTTAACAATATGATTTCTTTTTTTGTAAATGATATACAATTGAGTGAAATAAATAGTTAACGATTATCCAAGATGTTTTTAACAGGTAAAATAAATTAAGAAGACTTGAATTTAAAATCCCAAATAACCTATGAGATTTAAAAGTCCTATAAAAGCGATAGCAGCAAAAATGAAAATGTAGATAGTCTGGTCTAGTCTATTTAAAAAAAATTAGTACTATATTCTTTCCAAGTATCTCGCAACACATAGGAAATTTAACTTTAAAGATTCATATAGAGATTTTATATTATATAAAAAAAGAAAAAAAAAATTGTTCTCTAGACTGTACATAAGAGAGGTCAACTTCCGGTTGAAGGTAAATATTTAGCACGATCATTGACTATGATGCAGATGGCGGTAATAGCGACACAACATACAACTCAGGTGAGATTTATACTCAGGTATTTGCCACAGTGTTGTGCCGTAGTTGGATGTGATCACGATAGCCGATGGTGTCGTGATCACCATCTTCCGCGAAAATATCTCACAGATACTACCCTAGAACGTAGATACTTGGGAATTCAATTATTATTTATTTATTCCTTTTTTCCGGACTATACTATAAAATTTGACCAGAATTTTTTATTTATTTATTTATTTCTTCTAACTAGTGTGCTCCTCTAACTTAGCCAGATTAAGAGTGCATGTATCTCTGAAAGGAGAAAACAGATTTTTGACCTGTTTTAAGAAAATTCTCTTTACCATATTGAGATATTTCTTTTTTTTTTTAATGCTTAAAAGTCTCAACATCATCAAGCAGGTCAACGAGAAAGAGCAGTGCTAGTGCATGTGTTCATATGCTCTTGACATTTTGAGCTCTAGCTCGCTGGTGATAAGGAAGACAGCATTGCGGGAGGAGCAGCATACACAACAGCTAGAAATATTTTCTTTATATTTTTCTTCTATTTTTTATTTTTTGAGCTACTCTACCCGCAAGAGATATGCACGAACATTTTTATAGAGGGCACATGAGGTAAACAAAAAAGTCTTTGTGTGGCCCCAAATTGAAGTGTGCCTAGATAATGGTAGTAATAGCCTTCATTCGCTGACCACTGGATACAATAGTGTTATTTTTTTCAAATTGATACCGAAAAGGAAATTAAAGGGACGAAAAGTTTGATAATTAATAATCTAAAAGTGTTAATAAAAATCATATATCGTGAAGGAACTATTGTGACGGGGGTTTATGGAAAGGGTGGCACTTTTCCAGGTGGTCTAATTATTATATATATGTATATATTTTTTTGTCGTCGTTTAAAAGCGGAACACATTACGGCAGCAGCAGAAGAGGCTGCCGTAGGAATTTCCCTATATATTTTTAAGATAGAGATTAATTAACTGAAATCGTCAGAATTATGATGGACGAACTTTGGTATGCTATACAACGATGAGAAGGTACGAACTATTCGCGTAAAAATTAAAAAAAGCGTGAGAACATAAAAAAAATCACCGTGAAAATTTTAAGTTCATCTACCCTGTGCAGTCCAGTGGTCGAAAATTTTTTCACCTGTGTTGGAAAAGACAACGAGAAAAAAATAAGAGGTGTAATTAATCGGGGCGGGGGTGGGTTCATCTGGAAAATATGGACTCAGCGGGCAGTTTCATCGATGGTGAGATATAATGCCTCCTAAAAATCGCATATTTCCCCCTCGCCTCTGTATATATTGTATATTATTTTTTTTTCTTCAAAAGAAATTTAAAAAAACTATAAATTAAATATTGTGAAGTAATCTAAATCATTCCTCCTCCAGATAAGTCAATGCTAAGTACGGTCAGCGTGGGAGGAGGAGTCGTCGGAAGCGGTGGAAGTGGTACCGGAGGCGGTAGTGGCGGTAGTCTATCAAATATGAGTGTTGAATTATGTCTTGTATGCGGCGATAGAGCATCTGGACGCCACTATGGCGCCATTAGCTGTGAAGGCTGCAAGGGGTTCTTTAAGAGGTCAATAAGGAAACAGCTCGGCTACCAATGCCGGGGTACTATGAACTGTGAAGTTACCAAACATCATCGCAATAGGTGCCAATTTTGTCGACTACAGAAGTGTCTGGCCAGCGGCATGAGAAGTGATTGTAATTTTAGAAATTTGAATTTTACATTTTCACCAATTTACCACTATTTTATCATTACATACCATCATATAATTTTTCTTTCATTACTATTATTATTATTATTATTATTTTTATTTCCCCTTACACTTCCATTTCTTAGACTAGTTCAAATCGACAGTTTCCTTATAATGTGTAATTACTAAAACGCTTAACTAGCAAGTCTTTACGATCAAATTAGGACCACAGGGAAATGGGGATTGGCATATCATAATAGTCCTTTATAAAAGTATACAAAAATTCTCATAACTCACTTTCTCCAAACATTTCTATTTCTTTTTTTTTTTAAATATATATAAAAATATACACAAGAAAAGCGACAATCTCATAAATTTTTAACATAAAAATATTGTTGCCACCCCTCTGCAACAAGTAAATCTCTTCTCTGGTAACCAACAGCTGTTCAACATGAGCGTAAACCAATAATTGATAAGAAAGAATTGCACAGTTCAATCGGTGGATCAAGTGGGACCGCGGCAGGTACAACAGCAGCTGGAGTAATATATCACCATCGAAATAAAAGTACCTATGGTCAACAGAACAATGCATCTGCAGCAGCAGCAGCAACCGCAGTTGGGGCTAACACTGATAGTCTATCCACAGTATTCCCTGTCGGATTTAATTTTGCTGATCTAACACAAACCCTAAATAAAAGGGCTTGTAAGTTCTAATACAATATCCTAGAAACCTTTATACCTATATCATTTTACTTATTTATTTACTTGTGTTTTTTTTAAATTTTAATTACAGTACTTGTATCAGCTCCATATCAACAACAAATTAGCCAACAAATCGATAATTTTTCATGTTCGCCCAGTACACAAACAAACGATGATGATTCTATGGATAATAGTGGTCCAAGTGGGACAGTTCAAAACCTTGGAGCCTGTGGGGGAGGAGGCGGTGGAGGCGGAAATAGTGGCAATAATCTAGGACAAGATCATGGATCGAATAGTGGTGGAGGTGCCCCAGCAAATGTTACAGCAGCAGCTGCAAGTCTTATCCAAACATCCATAGATAAACACATCATAATGCAATCACTAGATCTAATTGCTAGTGTCCAACAACAGTATGATCCGAGCAGTATTATTTCGAACAATAATAACAATACAATTGTAAAAGATGAAGTGATTATTGATGAACATCATCAGCATCATTCACGTAAACTGGTCAATGATTTTGATGATGAGCAACAGCAACAGCAGCAGCAACCGGAAAAGCTAATTAGTCTTGATTTACCTATACTACCTGAAGTGAATGTTAATTTTAATTTACAAATTCCGACATTGGTACCGTCCTACCTGAATCTTCATTATGTTTGCGAATGCGGTAGTAGGATACTTTTCCTATCCGTTTATTGGATTAAAAAAATTCACGCATTCCAACAATTAAGTGAAGATATTCAAATTCGATTACTTCGACGTCATTGGGTCGAATTATTTGCAATTGGTTTATCACAATGTTCTCGTTTGTTATCTATGTCAACAATAATGACGACACTTATATCGAATATTATGCAAATATCTGAAGTAGAAAAGGTAACAGCTGGAAAAATTCGTAAACTATGTGAGCACACCTGCCAATTACATCAATTTGTTCAAACGATGCAATCTATGGAATTAAGTGAACATGAATATGCCTATATGCGACTTTTGATGGTTTTCAGTCCAGATGATTATAACGTGAAAAACCAAAAGAAGTGTGTACTGATTGAAAAATTACAGGATTATGCCCTTATGAGCTTCAGGAATCACCTAGTTGAAGCTAATTATCCTGAACCGAATGATCGGTGTAATAAAATCCTCTTAAGACTGATGCAATTGACTGCTTTAGAAAGTGACGTCATCGAGGAACTATTCTTCTCTAGCCTTATCGGACAGGTGCAAATCGAGAATATGATTCCATATATATTAAAACTTGGTGGAGGAGGTGTGTAGTAATTACCTTAATCCTTTACCAAATATACAAAATCCCTGAATGACCCGAACCTGTTATCAAAAATAAAATTTGATGAGTGCCTTCCATTGATGATAAAGACTTTATAAAATTCGTAAATTGAAGTTTCCCTCCTCCCACTATTGAGACGCGAAAAAAAATAATAATAGTGCCTGATTATCAGAAAAAGCCGTTTTTTTTCTTGTACATATTATAGTATTAAAAAGAAAGTGAATAAAATTTTGCCTTGTAAAATAAAACAAACAAAAAATATTTCCGTTCCAACGCTTTTTTTTTCTTTTTAATTATTACACCTTTTAAAAGGGCTCTAAGAAGGCCTTGAATTTTAACCTATAGATTTCGTATTTAATTATTATTTTTAAAATAAAACAAAATTTTCAGGGGGTCAAGAAACACTATGGGAAAAGCTATTCCATATTCGAGACGTATAGAACTGCTCATTACATTCTTAACAAAAGTAGGATGTGTTTGGGAGCAGGAGTTTTTTAAAGTTGGTTGAAACACGGGGTGATGGTGGAACTCTATTGTGATTCCCATAGAAGAAGCACTGCGAAGAGCTTCCTTGCTTTTCGTTAATTGGAAGTAAAAGTATTTTACGTTTATTAAATATAGACGATTTAATTCGACAGCAGCGGAATTGATTTCAAACTAGAATAGATATTATTTCCTAGTAACGAACGAAAATTCTTAGACAATTTTCATCCATTTCGAATTTGAGATTTAAAAAATTATGAACTAAAGATAGTGTTTTTTTTGGGATAGTTTTTTGATATATATATATATATATATATATAAAGCTTTTCTTATATATATATATATATTTCCGAAAGGACGCTATATGTGTTATTATTATTTTTAATATGGATACGCCATTTTAACTATATAAAAAGAGGAAAATAAAAGAAAAAAAGACAGGGGCGATACTGCGCGCTATAGGAAACGACACTGCGCGGTATGAAACCACAAATGAATAACATGATGGAACTTCACATAGAAAATATACAAAGGGGGTTGAGAAAAAGCACATACAGTAGGAGAAGGAAAGTTCTGCAAAAGTTTCGACCCATTAAGGGACGTACAGGACATGAAGGGACAACAGTGTCTCCCAACTAGGGGTACAAAACGTGCGAATATCAAATGTAAACAAAAAATTTGAAAGTTACTTGTGAATCACAATAAAAGTGTTTTGTGACCCCTTCGTACGGTAAGTTGAAAGGATCATTTTTGCCCTTATATTTTTTTCGTTTTTTTGTCCTGGAAATCAAAGAGTGCTACAAAAATTATAAAAGTTATATATACTTATATTGGGTTTGCCCATTTCTTCTAACAACCCCCCAAAAAAACTTTACTCTGGAAAAAAAATAGGTAAAAGGGAAAAAGGGCGCTTTGGTGAAAAATTGTTATCATCACTCAAAAGTAGGTTTCTTCCCTTAGCTGAGAAGGAATTATTTTCAGTCCATAGAGGCTGCTGTAGGACGTATAGAGGAGCCTGTGTGGTTTATGCTCATGTGTATTATTATCCCTTTTTGCGTGTGTACCTTCAACCAAATGTGAAGATGTATATTTTATATTTTTTGCACTATACTCTCGTTTTAATCAAAGAATTTGTGATCATTGGGTGGTGAAAATTAATAAAGAATTTTAAATAGATTTTCTGTTCGTACGGCAACAACGAAAACTTTATTACAGTAATAATAAAAGGACTAAATAAAAAACAAGGGAAAACCCTGGGAAAAAAACACTACTCTTTCTATAGAGAGGAAAGAATAGTCTTACATTTTTCGAGGTTTACACCAAGAAGATATTGAATATTTGTGTAGTGACAATCTGGGGGACCTTTTTGGAGTCCCAGTATTCGTTTACTTTCAATTTAATGAATCATATTAAATAAAAGATATAAATAAAAGCACAAAATAAGAATCCTGTGAGTGTTAGACGTGTTGTTAGTCTATTTATTATATGGAAAATTTGTGAAGATTAATTCGTTATACAACGTAAATTTCGACCGGAAAAGGCTTAATAAATTCATTGTTTAAAAAAAGTTTTTATGTTGTCGGTTTTAGAATAGTGTAAATTTTGTGATATATTATTACATAGAATTTTGTTTATTCGTTTCAATATACGATGAGCTAGTGCACATGGCAAATTTTCTGTTAATCGATTTATCACCAAAAAGCAAAAGGGTACAGAGATATTTTCGAGTAGTATAGTTTATTTTCCAGTTCTTTTTTCTTGCCTTCGAAAATGATATCAGTCATTTGCACTACGGTTCAATTTTGTAAAAATAAAAAGGGAAAATTTGTAGCAGGGTTTAATTAGATCTTACAAACTTGTGATTGATTTACCCTTCCACCTCATAACCAGCAAAAAAGAACGAAAAAAAAAAACGGAAAAGCTCTTTCCCGGAAAGAATAAATAATCGAATAGAAACGATAGAAGACAGCAAAATATTTATGGAAAAAAGAAAAAACAAGTCGCTTCCTTCGGTATATATTCCTAAAGGATACCCGGAAGGAGGTGGTAAAGAAGGTGGTGATGTTTTTAGTGCACGCGTGAAAGATGTCGAACAGCCAAAAAGTGGTGGTCTCTCTCCACCATCTTTCGAGTGTGAAACCAACTGGCCAGAAAGTGGGAGTAGGTATCACAAGAAAAGGGGAACACAAAGTTGGTGATATGGCACTAAACAGAATTTAAAGTTGTGTATCAAAATTATGGAAAAAGTTCTATACATATGCGACCTTTTTCGGCTCACTCTTCTTCATAATATAAGCATAGAGGATGGAAAATCCTTTTTATCCTGCTATATTTACTTCCTTGATATTTCTTTGGGCCAATATACATTTTTAAGTAATAATTAGGAAGCAGAAAAGCTTAAAATATATCCCTTTTAGCATGTTTTCCTTTTTACAATCGTGTAATTAGAAATCCCGCAAAATTTTCCACAAGGACATAGAAATTATAATTATTTTTAAAATAGTTTCTTCCTTATTTACAGTGTTAATTTGTTGTCAACAATGCCAAAGGATAAAATATCCTGGCCATAGTGTGTATAGTGCTACTTGAGAATTTTCCACGAACCGCAAAAAGATCAATATGAGTGAAATATGTGTTCAAAGGGCTCACTCAAGCCCCAGTGACTGAATTAAAAACAAAGAAACAATAACAATAATAATAATTTTAAAGGATTAAACTAGAAAACATGAATAAAAATAAACAAAATATGTGCCAATTACCCTGAAGTGAGCTTGAGTGATAGTACTGAGAATAAGAGGCAAAATAATATAATAGTAGTGACACTGTTGTCACCCAAACCCGTCCCAACGATAAGGGAGTTCATCTATATATATAAAAAAAAAAATTAAATACAGTAGCTAAACCTTGGTTTAAATCGAGCTATTTGAAATAAGCTGAATGTCTTCAGATGACGGGATTGACTATCATAAATCCCTGCAACACCACCATCACCATCACCAGTCCGTTGTCACCCAGTCGGGACAACAATCGTTATCATTACCCTCAACTTCGTCATCATGTTCGCTGTCGATAAACAACGTGAACGGAAGCAACGTCAATATTCAGCATCATCATCAGCCGACTCAGACAAATACTACAGGTCTTGGGGGTACCGTAGCTCGACGGAAATCATCCCTAAGCTATCAGCATCAGCTGCAGCATGCAACAGATCCATGCGGTGGTCCACAGGGCTCTGAAGTCGGCGGTGGTGCTGGTGGCGGCGGCGGCGGCGGCGGCGGAGGCGGAGGAGGAATTATTTCAACCTCGAATAGTGGAGCAAACGGTTCTGGAGGTAGTACAGGCGGAGGAGCAGGTGGGGGAGGCAATAGTTACGTTAGTATGGTCTCCCCAAGCCGTTATAGCATTCATCAACCAGAAGGTTACCATCATATCGGTGGACGTCTTTCAATCCATCCGATCGAAAGGTATGATGATACAATGGCCTGCTGTTTACCACCTCCATCACCAGCACCGACTAGTGACCGTTTTATAATGGGTATTCCATCACCCTCGTCGATGACTAGTAGTCATAGTTATAATGATCAGCCGCAGAATCAACCGCAAGGCAGTGGAGGAGGAGGGGGAGGGGGTGGTGGCCATAAATATTCAAATACGCCCACTATGCATCGTACTATGTCACCTAGTTCAAGAATCCGTCTTACAGAACGGTATAGAGATGCTTCCCCAAAATGTGATCGCTTTGTAACGACAACACATTTCCTTGCAAATAGTACACCCCTTGTTTCGAATGACACCTACACGTATCTCTCGTCGACTGTTCACACGCCTGTTAAACGTTATGTGCCCACCCCACCCCCACCAACAGAGATCTACTCTGATATTCCGCAATCTTCGTCATCAACTAGCTCAAACAGTGGCTATCACACGATAGGTAATAGCTCCTCTCATCAGCCCCAGCAACAGCAACAGTCCCAACAGCAGCAACAGCAAAATCAGAATACTACCATCAATACCTTACCCTATCGTTTTCGTATGAAATGCTGTCTAACAGATCAAGCGGCTCCCACTTCACTTCCTGCTAACGCTCAGCCTTCATCATATCAGGACAGAATTACAGTCGCTGACCACTATGCAACACCGCCCCGTGTTCGACCCCTCAAATGTTCAGGTAGTGCGGTATCTACTTCGATAACTGGGCCGGGTATTGTACAGCAACAGGTCTCAACAACGTCTACAGCTGTTCTAATACCTCAGGGTACTCGACAGGCAAGAACCTCCTCTTCGGTAGTTAATGACTATATGCCCCGCACTCCTAGTGTAGAATACCTAGGCTCAGCTGGTGGAAGGGTAGTTACACCCGTTAGTGTAATGTCAGAACCTTCAACAGGCACCTGCCTGCATTGCAATACCATTCGTCGTACGACTGGGGTCCATCAGACTACCCAAACGACAGGACCTATAAGCCCTATACCACAACAACAAAATCTATCGCTTAGCTCGACATCATCGTCGGGTGTTAGCGCTTCTCAAATAGACAGTGGGGGTGTAGGCGACATGGGCTCAACATCCCCTACACCTTCAATGAACCCTTCACAAGTATCACCCCTTTCTCCTCCAATGCAATCGTCCCATCAAGAACAGAATGAAACACAACTTACATGTACCTCCCAGCAGCAGCAGCAGCAGCAGCAGCAGCAGCAGCAGCAGCAGCAGCAGCAGCAGCAGCAGCAACAGCAGCAGCAGCAGCAGCAACAGCAGCAGCAGCAACAGCACCAGCAACAGCACCAGCAACAACAACAACAACAACAACAAGCCCAACAGGTGCAACAGCAAGTCCAGCAGGCTCAACAACAGAGCTCCACCTCCTCGATGGGGCTCTCGACACATTCATCAATTGCTAGCAGGCCAATGCAGCAACACGTCCAACAACAACCCCAACAACAGCCCCAACCACAACAACAACAACAACAGCAGCATCATCATCACGTCCCCCCACAAGGCCTAGTTCAATCACAGATGAATTCACAGTCTTCTAGGTCTCACCATCATAAACCCTTGGCGACTAGCAACAATGTGGGCAGCAATAGTGGGGCTAATATGCTGACCTCAACAGCCCAACGAAGCACCCTTACTATACGCCAGCAAATGCAGCAGAGATTTTCTCGGAAGCAACGTCTTAAGGAGTACGTAAGACGTGAGATAGCTCGGTTTTTCGGGGTAGATATTCAAAGCGAAGAGGAGGAACGTATAAAGTGGTATGAACGGCAGCGTAGGCTAGCATTACGTAGATTTGGGCCCCTTAAGACTGATCATGAGATGGCTGCAAACAGGGGGCGGTATAATAACGCCTCCCAACCGGCTATAGACCGGCCGGATATTCTGCCAGCACAGACTACGGATGAATCTCATCTAGGGCACTGTGACAGTGAACACTACATCCGGGTGCCGAATGAGAAGAAGGCTTCCGTTCCCACAATGATAGTGTCGGGATTTTCTTACATCATTCAGACTTTGAATAAACGACAGCAACGGGTGCACAAACAGTGGTCCCGAAGCTTTGCACCTTCACAGGTTACTCCCATAAACGGTGAGAATCCCAGCGATGTTTATGAAGGGCTCACCAGCCTCACAGAAGAGGAAGTATTTTTTGATTCGCCCGGTAATGATATCGGTAATACCCAATCTGGAAGTGGAGGAAATTCCCAATCGGGTGGGAGATCTGTTGTAAAAATAATGGATCAACCCCGACAGATTTACATGGGTGAAAGGGTTCATGGGTGGCGTACATCGGCTGCTATAGACCAACAACACCATCAGCAACAGGCGCACGTTAATGCAAATGTTATCGGCGGAGGTGGAGGAACACTCCATCATCGTATGGGGTATCGTGGAACAAGGATATCATCTCAATTATTAGATGGAGTGCTCGACAATAGTCGACGTCCTATATCGAAAAAGGTGAAATTATTCCGGGAAAATGAACTAGATGACCGTAATGATCATAGGCCCTTTTTCACCTATTGGATTAATACAGTACAAATATTAGTACTGGTACTTTCGCTCACCTGTTACGGTATTGGACCGATAGGGATTGGGATTGAACAAAAATCAGGCCAAGTATTAGTGACTAGTCTTAGTCTACAGACGGTCCAACATCAAGAGCAAAGAAATGTATGGATTGGGCCAAGGGTGAACGATCTTGTTCATTTGGGGGCTAAATTTGCTGCATGTATGAGACGTGATGTTAAAATTATGGAGGTAATTTCAAAGACACGCCGCCAGGAACGTGAAACTGCCTGCTGTATACGCAATGATGATTCAGGGTGCGTACAGAGTTCACAGGCTGATTGTTCAGTGCGGGGACTATGGCCGACGGTACAAGTGATGAATACGAAATTTATTATAGATTCAATAAAACAAATTTCATTATATTTATTTTTTCTAGAAGTCGATATCAACATGGAAAAAATGGTCACCAGGAGAATCTGGTCCTGGTGGTAGAATATCCGGTTCAGTATGTGGTCTAGATCCTAAATATTGTGATGCTCCAGCTTCCATAGCACCATATGAATGGCCAGATGATATAACAAAATGGCCCATATGTAGAAAAACGAATTCATTTTCTCAAAGATTCCGTTTTAAAGATCACACCGCCGAACATATGGTCTGTGAAGTTATAGGTCATCCTTGCTGTACAGGAGTTTTCGGGGAATGCCGTATTACTACCCGAGAATATTGTGACTTTGTTAAGGGATATTTTCATGAGGAGGCGTCACTTTGTTCGCAGGTGAGAAAAAATATCACCTAGTGAAAAAGTGATTCTTAGGAGGAGGACGAACCGAAAATTCTTATATTTTATAGGTTTCATGTCTCAACAATGTCTGTGGAATGTTCCCATTTCTTTCAGCCGAGGTCCCTGACCAATTCTATCGCCTATTTACATCGTTGTGCCTGCATGCTGGCATCTTACACTTAGCCATAACGGTTGCCTTCCAACACATTTTTTTAGCTGATTTAGAACGACTGATTGGACCAATACGTACAGCTATCGTTTACATAGGTTCGGGACTAGCGGGTAATTTAACGAGCGCCATATTTGTTCCCTATAAGCCAGAGGTATATCATACCCTTAATAAATAAGTTTTTTAAATATACAGAAAAAAAATACCATATACATTATAACAATTTTTCAAACTCCACCTCCCAAAAAAAAACATTTATGGGGGTGTGGGGGCTATTTTTAAAATTTATATTTCAGGTTGGACCTTTAGCTTCATTGGCTGGTGTAGTTTCATCTTTAGGAGTACTATTACTTCTAATTCATTGGAAGCAATTAAAGAAGCCCTATATAGCCCTTATAAAATTAATAATAATAGCTGGAACACTATTCGGGATGGGCACTTTACCATGGCAGCAAAATTTCACTGGATTAATGGCAGGAGTACTTTGTGGTATATTTCTCACAATAGCCCTAGTACCTTTCGTAACTATCACAAAATATGGGCGAAAAACGAAGGTATATGAATAATCTAGAATTATGTAAATTTTAACTACTATTAACATGAATTTTTTTGCTGTTTTTTTTTTTTTTAATAGATTAATCTAATATGGGCTTGTGTACTATTTCATTTACTCGTATATACGATAATGTTTGTCATTTTCTACATTTTCCCAACGGAATTTACATCATTCAATTTTGGCGATGTCCTTAACAGTGGTATGAGTCCGAATGGTATTGAAGGTACAGCAATAGCCGGTAGTAGCAGTAGTAATCATGGTAACAATCAACATCATCATTTAGATGATATGGTCAGAAATATGGATATGATAAAAACAGGAAATGGGGGAAAAATGTCTGGAGGTGGAGTATTTAGTTCAACATATGATGGTACAAGTAGTAGCAGCAGCAGCATAAGTAACAGCAACATAAATGGGGGTGTTGGTGGCGGCAGTAGAACACAACAAATAATAATGCACCGCCACCATATTCAAGAGAGCAGTAGTAAATCAATTGTTTCATGTACGCAAGGGACCTGTCTATCGTCAACTAATAGTAAAATTGACGATCCGACTAGTAGTGCAAGCATTAGTAATCGGAACAGTGGAAATATTGGCGGTGATGGGAATAATGGGGATACTATTGAAAGAGGAACTAGGATTATAATTGGTGAAAATAATGGCCGTCATAATCAAGATGCTAGCCCCAGTGATAGTGATCACAATAGTGAGGGCATTAGTAGCAAAATTGGTGGCGGTAATGGAGGTAGTAGAGCCGATGACATTGGTGACGCTATTTTAAGAGTTAGTAACGCTATTAATCAACACATTATAACAGCATGACATGAATTTATTTGTATTCTATCATCGATTATATTGGCTATTGTAATACTGTATTATTACATACTGTAATACCGGGCAGTGTAATGGTTAAAAAAAAGGCATATAAGGTATTCGTTTTAATTTAAAAAAAAAAAAAACAAAAAACGAACATTAATGTGGAAGGGACTACATTTCTTTTCTAAAGCAGTCCTTTTTTTGTGGTTTATATTAAAGAGGGTGTAACGCAGACCGATTGCTAGTTCATTAAGTACAATAATCAATCATTAAAAATCCATACGAATGCAATGCTGCTAGACCTTTAAATCCAACTCCTATTTACACGTACAGTACGACGACATATCGCCATTTAAATTGAAAAACCTTTAACAGCATTATCGCTTCTATAAGTAATATTACACAATGAACTATTTTTTCGTTTCAAAAGAATTAACTTCATTCCTCAGTTATCTAATTATCCCTCTTCAAGAATAATAAATATACATGCATCCTAAAATTAATAAATAAAACAAACCTTCCACAAAAGTGCAAAATAGATCGAAGTCTTATTTTGGGAAAAAAATATTTAACAAGGCAACAAAACAAAATGGAAAGCATATTAAATAAGCAACAGGATTCGCCTACTGAGAGAAACAAAATGTCTAAATCTGAGCTGTAGGTAAACAATTTTATTTTTTAAAGTGGGACTCTGTAACCAAAAAAAAAGAAGAAAACGAAAAATATTCGCGATTATAGAACAAACGGTCAAGCGGTCAGCACACATAAAAGCATTTTTAAGAAAATGAAAAATCCCAAAGTTCGATCATTCAAAAAGATGAACACGAAAAAGAAAAATGAAGAAAAAAAAAGTGAAACAAATTAGATTTCGTCAGAAAAATAAAGAAAAAAATATTTGGAAAATTAAAAAAATATATATCTAAGTGTTTTATTTATCCTTTTGTCTATATTATTATTAATTTGATTTGCTTTTTAATTAAATTAAATGGCATAAATGTATGCATGGTTATATTTTCTTAATTAGTTGTTTAAAAAAAAATAAATCAAGGCATCCGAAAATTAAGCATAACTCGTTCACCTTGTGATATACAACGCAGAAGGTAGGAAAAAAGGTAAGACACGCTATAGAAGAAAAAAAAAGAGAAGAACCAGACACAAGGTGTGCAACTTGATCTGATGTGTGGTCTGAGGCCCCCCAAATAGCCCACGAGCCACTGGCTAGTTTTTAGCTAGTCTATCTGACTAACTATCTTACTTAGCCAAGCCACCAGATAACAACGTAGTAAATAAAATAAAAAAATCTAGTGTGTAATCATTTTAGAGGTGAATTTTTTATGACTCGTCCATCTACTAATAGGAAATTTTACACACATGGGGAGCCGCCAACGGCGTGTCTGGTGCGCGCAAGACCGCTAGTGGACGATTCACCTCTCTAAAAGATGCCAGTGTTGTTATATCTACTGGATAAAATAAATTCCCAGCTATTATAATATTTTCAGTTTTAGACTAAATTGATAGAATACTTTTAATTTTATTTGCAAAACAAAAACAAACAAGCAAATATTTTTAAACGTAGACCAGAAAAAAATATTTTCCAATGTCGAAGAACAAATTTTTTGTAGATTCCCTTGTTAATATATTATATTATATTTTTTAGCTACTGTTTAATTTAAAATTAATTCTCAGTAGACGAGGTAAATTTAAAAATAATATCTAGACAAAAGTCACGAAAATTAAAGAATGAAATATCTAAACAAGACTGAATCAGAATCTCTTAAATTAAGAGAGAGTAAAACGCCTTGTTAGTTTCTTACACCATGCTCCGTATAACCCTCCACGGTTCTGGCCAAAGTTAGCATTTCATTGGCTCAATATAGGAGATTTTTCAGTAACACGCTTAACGTGAGCATGAGTGAATATTTAGCCAGTTGTAGCTGGCATCATGTGGTCTGGTAGAAAAGTGAGGAAGAAATGTCGAATACAAATCGGTGACGTATTTTACGAGTGGTGTTATTAAGAAATTTTCTTTTGTTGGTTCATTTATTATTATTTTTTTTTCTTATTTTTTGCTTTACCTTAATTGTTATTGTTGTTGTTATATATACTATAACCTCTTCTGCCCCACCCCGTAATAAGAGAATAATAATAATAATAATAATAATAATAGAACATCAAGTAAAAAAGAAGGAAGAGAGAACTATATCAAAAAACCTATTTATATATAAATAAATAAATATAATATTAGTACTATAAAAGGAAGACTCTACTAGTGACAAAAAAAATCTGTTTTGTGAAACCTTCCTGTTCCCACACCCCTGTTTTTCTTCTTTTTTATTACAATATATCATCCCAATAGTGAATACTATATAAAGTGTGTAATGCGAACTTTTTACAATATACCATAAATTCCAAGTGGCATAGGGTAAAATAAATCAAATAAAACATATGAACATATATTCAAATTAATCAAAGTGTTAAAAAATCTATTTAAAATATATCCAAAAACCCTATAGACGAAGAAAAATCATTTTTCTACGCATCATTTGTGTTCTAGTTGAACTTAAGGCTAGGAGTGTGCTGCTTCGCCTAGAGTGTTCTCGTTGTCGTACAGCTTGTACTGATAAAAAATTGCGATATGATGATGATAATAATAATAATAATAATAAATAATTAACGGTATTACTATGACAGAAAGTGACTGAGGAGTTTATGCATCGTATAAGCGATCCACCTGATCCATCCACATTACTTTAAAACCCATAAAATAAAATATAAGGAATAAAAATAGGAAATCTTTTAATTATAGAATATCCATGAAATTATTCATTTTTAGGGCGCCACTGGTGATAGTGTTTCCCACAAAAAATTGTATATTTTCATAAATTTTTTTTCTATACGCTGATATAATATTTTTAAATATGTTTTTTGGATAAAAATAAAATTTCAATAATAGGGAAAAATGAACCTCATGTATAAACACAAGAAAGGAATTATTGGCTGTTTTAGGCTCTTCTACAATAACTATTCAATCATCAACAAAAGGGGAAACTAAAATTACTACATATTAAATCATTTAAATACTTCTGCCCGCCTTAAATACTCTCTGATAGTATAGTATCAAAATCAGTTATTAAAAAGCTAGGTTATATTGAGCTAGTATAGCTAAAAATTAGAATACGTGTGATGTTCCGTTAAGACGGTCTATCTTAAGATAAGTTAGCGAAAATTCGTATGTACTTATATACCTGGTAGGTATTTAAAACCCTTAGGATGGGTATCATTCAGGTAGCCAGACCAGATCAAGTCCTTTCTTTGTAGGCTGGAGAGCTCCTGTCGCGTCTGAGAAAAACTTGTTCCATCTTTAAAATGAACGGAATAATTCTCAGAAATGTCCCTTCAAAAGGGGCATAGAGACCTGGTCGTATTTTGATTCTTAAGAAATATGAAAAAAGAATTTTTTATTTTATTTTATTTAAATGGAACTATACACTCCGTATAATCCTGCAGGTATTTAGTCGGAAGTAGTTCTTACACTAAGCGGCTAATGTGGCTAGCACAGCATTCCAAAGGATTAAATTTGAAATTATTTATGTATATAAAAAAAATTGTATACTATTTTTCCCCCAACAATTGAAAATTTTAAATATACATTTGAGAAAAAATTGGTATTTCTTTTTAATTTATAAAATCATGTACTGATTTTTATTCTTTTTAATATTGAAGATTTCTAGATTTTTAATTTTATTTAATCCCAGCCACTTTCTGCAATTAAATTCCTAATATAAAAATTTTATAGGTACTAGGAGAGATGGCAATTTTTCGAAGAGATTTTTATGACTGATAATAAATAAATTTAAAAAAATAAAATAAAACGTGAGGAACTCTTTTTTATATAAAAAAAAAGCCGAAAAAACCTGTGGAAGTTAATTATTTTACTTAATAAAAAAAGGGACAATTATCTGTGGTAAAATAAGTAGAAGAGGAGAAGAACTTATCATCCAGCATCTTAAAAAAAAAATGCTGGAGAACACAGAAAAGGTTGATCCTGATGATGGGAGTGGCCATGGTAGTAAAGATAGAACTACATACGGCAGTACAAACTGTCCTGAAGGGATCAAATCAAGCAATAGCCCCAGTGACCTGTACTATCCGGAAGATGAACTTTTACCAATATGCTTTAATGCTAACCGTCATCAAGGACCTATCGAAGGTATAGTCTGTGAAACACAATCGTGGAGGATACGAGAACGGGTGAGTCGTTTTAGGAACATTTTACCTGTTCTCTTGTTGATTTAATTTAATTAAAAAACATTACATACACTAATTAATTTAAATAAAAATAATAAAAAAAACAAATCTCTTAGATGAAAACAGTTAGCGTAGCTTTAGTACTTTGCCTTAATATTGGAGTAGATCCACCGGACATAGTTAAGATACAACCATGCGCAAGGCTTGAATGTTGGATTGGTAGGGAAACCGTTAAAGAATATCTAAGAGTATTACCTTAATTTTTGTATATAAAAAAAATCCACCATTTAGACCCTTCATCAGTGTCGCCACAAAAGGCTATGGAATTGATTGGTGCCAATCTTCAGAAACAATATGAAAGATGGCAGCCTAGAGCACGCTATAAGAAATTTCATGATCCTACTGTTGAAGATGTTAAGAAGCTGTGCACCTCATTAAGACGTAATGCAAAAGAGGAAAGAGTACTATTTCATTATAATGGTCATGGAGTACCCAAACCAACAGCAAATGGGGAAATTTGGGTTTTCAATAAAACTTATACTCAGTACATCCCTCTATCTATTTATGATCTTCAAACATGGATGGGTGCACCATCGATTTATGTCTACGACTGCTCGAATGCTGGAATTATTGTTAATTCTTTTAATCAATTCGCTGAGCAACATGAACGAGAAATGGAGGTATATGTTTTTTTTTTTTGTTTTTTTATACGAAATCGGGGATCGTTGAATTTGTTAGGTGAGATTTGTTCTTTTTTTTTTTTGTTCTAGCAAACTCTAGCGACTGGTAGTAGACAGAGTCCATCAAATATGCACATGGTTACGTATAAAAATTGTATACAGCTGGCAGCATGTTCCGCTAGTCAAATTCTGCCAATGAATGCAAATTTGCCGGCTGATTTATTCACATCATGTTTAACAACGCCTATAAAAATTGCAATCAAATGGTACACTATGCAGCAATCATCATCCCTGGTGCCGCAGGTCAATAGCGATATCATAGAAAAGTGCGAATCCCTTTATTTTCCCTTTAAATATAAAATTCTCCTCTAGTATGCATTTTTCTTTCTCTTCTATTTTTAAAAAAAAAATAATAAACAGAATTCCTGGACAACTGAACGACCGACGGACAATGCTAGGTGAATTAAACTGGATCTTTACAGCAATAACTGATACAATCGCATGGAATACGCTCCCAAGAGATCTTTTTCAAAAACTATTTAGACAGGACCTCCTTGTGGCCAGCCTTTTTCGGAATTTCCTTTTAGCAGAGCGTATCCTTCGGTCATATGATTGTACACCAGTATCTAGTCCAGCTTTGCCACAATGTTTTCGTCATCCTATATGGTCAGCGTGGGATTTAGCTGTAGATTTAGCCCTACAACAGCTTCCTGACATACTCGAAAAGGGAGCATCATATAAGCAATTGCCATTTTTTGAAGAGCAATTGACTGCATTTCAGGTGTGGTTAGATCGTGGTACTAAAGAACGATCTCCACCCGAACAGCTGCCCATTGTCCTTCAGGTTTTACTCTCCCAAGTGCATCGATTACGTGCCTTAGAACTCCTCGGGAGATTCCTTGACCTAGGACCCTGGGCAGTTAATTTAGCATTAGGTGTAGGGATTTTCCCCTATGTCCTAAAATTGCTCCAAAGTTCTGCTAAAGAGCTACGACCTGTACTTGTGTTCATCTGGGCGAAAATCCTTGCTGTTGATAGCGTAAGTTCTACTCTTAACCCTCTTTGTTACGCGTTTCTTTTTTTATAACCCCTTTTTATCCCTAGCAGTCTTGCCAAGTGGATCTCGTCAAGGATCACAAGTATTTCCTCTCAGTACTTCAGGATCCTACTGTTTCCGTAAGTGTTTCTTCTCCCCAAATTAAAAAAAAAAATAAAACCGAATTCTATAATTCCTCTCTCTTGCAGAGGGAGCATAGAACCCTATCCGCTTTCGTACTGGCCAGCATTGTAAATAACTTCCTCCCAGGTCAGACAAGCGCCCTGCAAGGTTCTCTAGTCTCAATTTGTCTATTCCAATTATGCGATGAAAATTGGCTACTACGACAGTGGCTTGCCATCTGTCTAGGTCAATTATGGCAAAATTTTGCAAAAGCTAGATGGTCAGGGGTCAGAGATTTAGCCCATGAGAAGCTATACCTGCTATTGCAGGATCCTGTCCCTGAGGTTCGAGCAGCTGCAGTATTTGCTCTGGGCACTTATATCAGCTCTGTGACGGATAGATCAGATCATGCGAATAATATTGACCGTTTTATAGCAATGACCCTATTAAATACAGTCGGAGAAGATATGTCTCCACTAGTCCGATTAGAACTAGTAGCTGCCCTACAGTGGATGGTTATACTATTCGAGAATCAATTTGTATCTGTTTACCTGCAGGAATCGATAACTTCTAGTACAGCTAATTCCCATTATACCACGCACAGTTTAGAACGTAATGTGAATATGAAACGTGTCTTCAGTTCAAGCTCTATACCGAATATGAGTACTACAAATTTTTCACCAACAACAACATTCGGATTATGTTCTATTTATATGAAATTATGGCTAGGTTTTCTATCACTTGGAAGGGATCCAGTCCCAAAGGTAGCTGAAGCAGCCCAAAAAGTTATTGAACATGTACGCAATCAGGCTGTTTGTCTGATTGCAGCTAAAGAGGCAACATCAGAAAAATATAGTTCGAGTCTTAGTCTCCCACCTAGCCCGAATACAAGAACAAATTATTTGGAGGAATCACCACCAACATCTTCAGCGGCTCATCATCATTCCTTGCACCATCAAATTAGTAATGCTATAAGTGGTGGTGGGGGTGTAGGAACAAGTAGCCAAGTGATATGCGGAAGTACGGGTAAAAAATCCACCTTAAATAATATTCCACGTTTCCACGTTATGTTTACGAATAGTATGGGACAAATTCGTAATAGTGGTTCTGGATCAGGTGATGGTGGTGGACGTGCAACAACACCACCAATGCAAAATAAATTAAGGACTAGTTCAAATTCGGGTCAAGAAGAAAATGCTGATGTAATATCATTAACGGTCAGTGGAGAACAATTACAAACAGTTAAACCTTTAATTGTTACAAATTTTATACCATGGGCTATTAGTTATTTTGCCCGATCGAACAAGTGCTATCCACAGGAACAATGTAAAAAAATTGATAAACATTCTACAGAATATCGTGCTAGAATTTATCGTTTTAAACGTAACGAATTTATTAGACAAATTGCTAGAGAACAACAAGTCCGAGCAATTTTTCATCGTATTGATTCACAAAATTGGATTGGTAAAACACAATGTACACCTTCTATAGTTAAATTACTTCCATATGAAAATCAAATAGCAGTCGCTTATAAGGAAAAAGTTTCTGTACACGATTGGAGTAGGGGTACAGTATATTCCTATATACCCCCATCACAGAACAATTTAAATAATTTAATTATTGGAGGATCTTTTGGATCAAGCAGTAAAAAATCTCCTAATATACCGAATACCCTTAGTTCAAGGGTAACAGCCATCGAATTTGTTAATGCCCACGATGTAGCATTAATTTTAGCTGGATATGAAGACGGTATGGTTCGAGTATGGCAGGATTTAAATAAACCTAGTGGAGAGACCCGTCTTATAACAGCTTGGCAAGGATTACCAGCATGTACAAAAATTAATCGAGGTAATATAGAAGGAATTTATATCCAAATAATATTGATGCTATTACTATTATTATTTTATTTTTCTTAATGCTAACAGAAATATTAATATTAATTATTTTTATTATATTTTTTATTAGATATGTGTGGTCTTGTAACAACATGGCATCAAAGATCTCAGCAGCTTATAACTGGCGGCTATACTCGATCATTACGTGTATGGGACGTTGAAAGTGAACTGAAAATATGTGATATCCCGACTGGGTCTGATTCATCTGTACGCGTGTTGTCATCTGCCCCTAATGAGATAATAGCAGCTGGATGCAGTGATGGTAGTGTACGATTATTTGATAAAAGATGTCCCCCACAAGATGCCAGAATAATGACTTATCGGGAACATACCGGTGCCATAATAACATCATGTCTTCGAGACAATTGTGAAAGTCTTGTCTCAGGATGGTAAGTTATAAAATTTCTTTAATTTACATTATTTTATTCTGTGTCTTATATCAATCCCTTTTATTATTAAAAAAAGTGTCCAGGGTAAAATCCGTTTATTCGATGTACGAGGACACACATCTGTACAAAATTGGTATGTTGGATCTGATGTGACAGCAATTGCAGTACATCCAGCTGCTGATATTGTAGCATGGTAATAATATGCCTATAAAGCATTTTTTTCGTTGTGCTCTATAGACCACTTTCTTTATGTATATATTATTATAGTGGATCACAATATATTTCAATATATGGTTTGGATGGAAGACATCAGACAACATTACGGAATCATGAGGGTTTTATGGGTTCAAAAATAGGCCATACATCCTGCCTATCATTTCATCCTCTTAAAGTTGTACTAGCAGCTGGTTTCGTTGACAATACAGTAGCTGTCTATGGATCATCAAACAATAGTAAATATTGTTGACGATAAAACAAAATAAAATAATAATATTGCCTGAATTACTTACAAGAAGAAACAAGAAAAAATCAGCAAGACAATTGCATTTGCAATTTTGCAAAAATATTCTCTGATTTTTTATGTGCGCTTTATAAAGATTTAAATATTGATGCAAAAATCTCAGCGATTTTTGATAAATTGATGGATGAATAATTTTTTTCTCGCTTATGATTTTTTTTTTGTTTAATTTTGTTGCTAATATAATACAAAAATACACAATACCACAGAGAAATTTTTTACTGGACAAAACCAGTGAAAATAATGTAAAATTATATGAATCACGATTGATTTGAGACCCTTAGGCGAATTTTGTACAAAACAGAATATCATTTCTTTTGTTTTGAAGTTTTAACGTGTACTTCAATACAAAATAAATTTAAAAAAAATGAAAATTAAAATAAGAGTAATAAGAAATGCTTCCTTACGATGAAAATACTGCAGGAAAGAAAAAAAAAATACAAAACGAAGAATATTTTTGTTCAATTATTTTTCCTTTCAATTGTTGCAAATAATGTAAATAATATGCCCAAAGGATTCGAAAAGAAAGAAAGAAAAAAAAAACAAAAAAATACGACAGCGAGCTTCGTTATAACTTTTGTCCGTGTTGTCTTTTTTTTTAAATTGTTTTCTTTTAAACTGTAAATGTAAATATTGTAAACGATCATTCTTTCTTTAGTTAAATTTGTCATGTGATATAAAAGAAATATAGTTCAGTTGATTATATATACAATTTTAAGCTACGCACCAAACTCATTTAAATAGAATAAATCGAGAGAAAGCGAGTGAGTTATAAAAGAGTGGAATAAATGGAAAAAAAAACAATTATTACAAGAAAAAGAAAGGGAATAAAAGAAAAACTTCAAAATATTCACAACTTTCTTTTTTTTAATTATATTTCTGCATAGGAGGACTGGTGTTGTGATATTTTTCATCCCCCCTTTTGCCTCTACTTTGAAAAGAATACTATAATAATTCTACATCCTTCACCATCCTGTTTTATATCCAGCCTTTGAAGCAGATATAACTAAAAAAAAAAGTTGCTTAACACTAACATTTCTCTGTTCCTATTACACACAGCAGCAAATGGAAATTTATAATATAAAAATGAATACGGAGGAACGTAGTATTATTAAGGGATATAGTTATAAAGAATGAATACACTTTCTATTGCAGTGAAGAAAAATGAAGCAGACAAATTAAAACACACCTTTGTACAAAAATTTATTAAAGAAAAGAAAATCTATATGTGTATGATGATAAGCCAGATGAATTGTTTAGTAAAGATTTAAAATTAGTCACTAAAAAAGTAAGTGACCAGCAAAATCAGTCGGATATATTTTTTTTAATTTATTTATTTTTTCTTGTCTATATTTTTTCACTTTATATTTGCTCATTTGAGCTTAAAACAAAAAAAAGAAACAAATCCAATGAGCGACGAAGGGTAATATTTAGAAGTGCCATGAGATTTGTAAAAGATCTCTTACGGAAAAAATAAAAACTATTACAGCAAAAAAAACACACCTCTACTTTTTTTTTTAAAATCAACAACCCGTAGAAATAATTTTTTCTTTGAATAATAGTCAGCCCCTTGTCCACTTCTACCAGTAGATTTTTTTTTAAAGGAAAGTCGTTGAAAATTGAATACACAATATGAAATTTTTTATTTAAACATTCCCTCCTAATGTTCTCAATGAAATACGTTGGTTGTAAAATGCTATTCATCGATGCTCGCGTTCCATTACGCATTAATAGTAAAACACCACTCCAGTGTAGTACGTTAATTGTAAACAAAAGTTCATTGAACCCGGGATCTCATTGAATAATCTTTTTTGCCATTTCCATCGAGTGTATTATGCCGAATTTCATTGATAAATCCATTTCCAATAAAAAGTAGAGAAAAGAGCATAAAATTCTCAAGACTGTAAACGAGAGTAATATCACCACCATTTTTCTCTAGGGATCTCATAATGCTTGTAACAGTCAGAAACGGAACGCTGAGTTGAAAAATATTCTCCCTTTTAATTACGACGCGACATCACCATAATTAAAAATAACGGTTTTTCTGTTATTCGCAAAAATCAGTTCTTTATACATTTTAAAGTAATCAAATAATAACCGTGAATTAAATAAAAATATTTGTAATAAAAAACTCACCTCCATAATTGCCCCCATGTTCTAAAGGAATTTTTTCACATTTTAACTCATACGCATAGAAGCACTTGATTTTAATTAATTACCAATAATTCACAACATGAGAAATTTATTGAACATCTCCCCGAAATATTTCCTATTACCGATAATTCATCACTACATGAGGAATTTATATTTGCCGATTTAATTTAAATAGTAAAAATTTTGCCTTTACTTTTAATTAATTAAAAAAATTAATTAAATATCACCACCGCACTCGAAATACAACCGCACAGTTGAAGAACTCAGAGAAGACTGAGAACATTCGTAACGGTTAATTCAAATTTGAAACAGCCGGAATTTGGGAGGACTGATAGAGGGGAGGGGATTATTTGAATTGAAGCAATTAATATTTTTCTTAAAATTTTAGATCGCAGCTAACTAAACAAATCCTACGCTAAACTATAGCGAATATTTTTATTATTGACGATGCACCGCAGTATGAAAATTTACGACTAAAGCAATGCAACCCCCAAAATATTTTTATTAAAAAAACAAATAAAAGGGATGGACTTACCGAATAGACGAAGTCCACATTCGCTTTGTTCTTTCCTCTCTCGTTTGCGGACGAACTTCGGAATTTGTTGCTAATGAAGTTCGAAAAATGTTGCTAAAGGCGGAGAAGAACTGAGTGCTGTATACAAAAGACCATGAACAGGAGGAGAGTTCTCTTCGATCTTCACAATGCCTTAAAGATTTCTTCCTCTCAGAAATTTGCTATTATTAATCGTTTTTCTCAGGGGTTTTTCTTACCTGCAGGGGGGTGAGGAATTCATACTATTCACTACTTTGTAATTGATTTTATATTTTCAAGAAATATCTTTCTAATAAATTCGCGTATTTTGTTTTTTGTTTTTTTAAGTTCTACTGCAACTGCTGCTGACAAGCCGCAAAGGACTAATGAGCGAATGAGCTCATTATGTCTCATTGCGCTAATGGAATTTAAAAAATGAATGAAATTAAGGGCGTTGACCCCTGGGATTTACTCACTGGTAGAAAATTCGTAAAGTTGTAAAATGATACCTGTTGATAGTAAACCAGTACGCGGGAATTTGAAAAGCTAATAGTTTTTTCTTTAATTTATTTATTTCTGTATTAATACAATAAAACAAGTAGGCATTTTTTAAAAAAATCTTTATTATTTAGGATTGATGGAATCGAGGGTATAGAAAAGAACTTTATTTGCAGCAAGGTGCACTCCATTGAATACATTTATTTATTTTTTTCGTCCCAACAAATAAAAGCTGCAATTTAAATAAATCCTGGGTATATTCTCTTCAAGAATTTTTTCTAGATCATGTAGAAAAAATTAGAGTTTTCAAGATTTAAAAAGAATTTAATTAACCCCGTTGATTTCTTTTTTTTGATTTGTTTATCACTATGCATCAATGAAATGAAATTTTCCTATCCTACCACGGTCCCATTTTTTAAATAAACAAAGTAGTTGGATACATTTTTTTCAAGTTATAAGGAAATTATAACCATCGGATATTCACAACATATTCCAATAAATGGTGAGTTCAAAATTACTTACCCTGAAAACCTTTAAAATATTTTAACCTCCCCTCTTTTTTCTTTTAGGGAAGCTCAGATGCACTTGTAAACATAATACCACAAAAGGAAGAAGTCGAGGAAAAACAATTGTTAATTGTCGCACCGATCCCTGTTCTAATTTGGCGGTACCAATAACCCGATGTTATTAAAATGTGCAATTAATTTTTTTTATTCATTTACTAAACTTCGATGACAAGTTATTAATGCACTTTTTTATTTTTTAAATCCGATCTAACCAAAACTCCTAGTACGATCTAATATAGAATAAAAACCCCAAATTCGCGCGGTGTTCCACCCGCCAGAGCCATCCAACTACTGAGCTTCTGCAGCAGCTCACTAGCACGAGTCGATGACCAGCCGGCTTATTTTGTTTACATGCGTATACAAGTCTCAGCATGCTATAGATGCTCCCGATGAGCAGGCTTTAATAGTAAATATAAGAAACCAAACAAGAATCACATGATCTCATGTTCTCCCCACCTTTGTAGCGATCACATAAAAAAATCTATCCGTTATATTTTCGAAAGTATTCTTCGCTATTTTCGTTAAAATAAATAATTTAAGTAATCCCCATAGCCTCCAAGTGTTTCTAAGGTACTGCCACTCGATAGTACCTTTCCTTTGCTACTTCAACTTCTTACAAACAAAAAAATGTTGTAAATTCTTTAATTTCTCTTACGAGCTCCTTAAGATCGCATGATCTTCACACTCCCTAAAAACCGTCAGAAAATTGATGCCCATAAATAATAATGAAATTATTTCCCTCCAAATTTTAATCATTTCCAAAGGCTGAACAAAAATACACTTTGCACCTATGAGCCCCGGAGCTATCCCCACCTGGGCGATCCCGACTATTAAAGACGTGTATTCATGATAAAAAGAATATTAAGACTATTTTTTCCAGAGTTCAAAATTAAAGCACAAAAGATCACCATCCACCAACTTTTACGCCCAAGGCAATATAATTAAAAACCATAGGGTCCCGATAAATAGACCTCTACTCCTTACCAAGACTGATTTATTTGTTTAAAAAAGGAACTCAAGGATAGGATTTTTTTCTCGTTATTCCAGATTTGTAAACAAACAACGTGAAATTATTTTTGCATAGTTTTTATATTATTCATCAAATTTGCTTGCTTTTTCTCATTTCACGAATAATTAATAAATCCTAACTAAAAAGTAAAAATTATCCAAGGGATATCTCTTCTTTTTTATTATTTTTTTTATTTTGTTTGTTTTTGTTTTGTTTGTTTGTTTTTATTTTGAGGGGGAGAAGGGAGTAAGTGGTCGGATAACAAAAAAAATATATATATATAACAAAGAAAAAAAATTAATAAAACATTTTATCATTAAAGATGCTTACGAACAAACAAAAAATAAAGATTTTTTTTTGTTTTCCACATTTTGGTTGCTTCTTGCTAGCATTTACTTCACAAAAGCTCTAGGAGGAAAAGGATGGGAGTGGTGATGGGTCGGGATGGGCTCAGGCAGGGATCTCTAACGGAGGATTTGAAAATCAAATATATTCTCTATATATATATAGACTCCAAATTAATTTAAATACGTTTCACGTGCGGATGGTGTAATACATAAGGATTTAAGGACTTAAGGAAATGAACATGAAAAAAACTAATCATAAAAAAATAACTAAATATTTTTTTTGCTTTTTTAAAAAAAAAAAACGCTTGCGTTCATTCGCTTCATAGGACAGAAGTTACCGTAGTAATTTTCCTCCGTCCCCCTTTTTTTTTTTGCTCTAATCAGAGTAAACACTTAAACTGCGTACTTAAGGGTGTGGTTTTTCCGGACATCGTCACAAAATTACTTGTAAATGGATCTCCTGCTTATGATTAAATTCATTTTTTTTTATATATATATATATATATATATAATTTTTAATTTTTTCTTTTTTAGAGTCCACATTTAATAGTAAATTTACAGCCAAAAGAAATTGTATTATTATTCACCATAATGATCTCTCTCCCTTTCACACTCTTTTATCTCACTATACGTTTACAAGGGACAGCAGTCGTAAAAATAAGAAACAGTGTATTCTCCTATACAATAAATTCTTCAAAATTAATAAAAAAAAAATATTTTTCTTCTGTACAATTTGTTGTTTTTTTTTTTTCTTTTTGTTCTTCATCTTCCATCATCTCATTTATTTTATATATTTATTTATTTAATCAGCAACGTCCGCTTGCATCGTCGTCAATGTTTTGAGGCTTTTTTAACCATCAGAAAAAAAATATATATACGACAATTATATCCGCATTTTTAGAATATCTCCTTTATGTCTCTGGTACCGCGCGTCCGTACATCTGCTATTGTTCTTTCCGAAGCAAATAATTATTATTATGAAAAAAGAAAAAAAAGAGAATGTCCTTGCTAGTAGTTTTTTCTTCCTCGTTCTACTTATTGTTTTTTTTCTTTTTCTCAGATATAACGAAGATATACAAAATTTTTTTTTTCTTTGCCTCTTAAAACACTAGTCACTTCAGTCAACCAATCAAAAAAATAATAATAGTTAAATCAAGTTCCTTCGGCTTTTTTCTCGAGATAATCAAAATAGTTTAAAAAAAAATTATTCTTTGTTGTCCTCATGCGTTACTGTTTTTTTTAACTCTCTCTTTAATTCACTTCATTTGTGTACTTCTGGCGTTTTATTGTTTCGCAATCGTCACTATCGGCACCCTGCCCATAATCCGACATCTCATCATATAAGCTGCTGGCGGCACCGCCCCCCTGTTGGATAATGGCACTGCTAGTTGTGCTACCACCACTGCCACCGCCACCGCCTCCACCTCCCCCACCAACACCACCACCACCTGAACCACCAGAACCACCTGTTGACCCTGGTACAGATGATGATGATGATGAAGAGGACGGTTGATGCCTCTTCAGGGGTCCTATAGGTCCACCGGTTGAAGGTCCCGTTGCTGTTATTGTAGAGGAAGAGGCATAATACCCTGAAGCGCTGTTACTGCTGTTTTAAAAACCGTTTTTTAGAACTTTTAGTATTTGGCTTTTGGGACTACAACCCCCCCCCCATCACACAGACCAAAAAAAAAAACAGATGTATGTTAAGGGCTAGTTATGGGACAGGTCAGTGTTTTGGGGTTTTTTCTTTTTGGGGGTACTCACTTGTATTGATTATGTTGGCTATGAGAATTGTACGCCTGTTGAACCACATTCTGAGAACCATAATTGTTTGTTTCTGTAAACAGAAATTTGTTTACATTTATAAACGTAACACCAAAGAAGAAAAAAACACAACATCCGTGTATCAGACATTCCTCAATTTGTCCCCTCCCACAACTTCACACACTCTTCTCAAGCAAGCAAACAAAAATAATAATAGTAATAATATCACACTACGATCCATCCATTACCCAGTTATATCTAAAGTATCTCTCTTTTAATTGAAAACATTTCTAAGTACTTATAATTAATTAATAAATTCTCAAATCCGACGCAATCATAGTCATCAAAGGGACAAAAAAAAAAAAAAAGACAACAACAACACACTATCAGATTTAATATCCAAACCATTCCATTCCAATCTTAGAGACTTTATATGTACCTTCACTTGACGAGGCTGATGTATGATTATTTTCTGCACCATGGCTATTCTGATAAGAGACTCCCGGTGATCCAGGCGCTGATTGCAAAACGATATCATGTAACGGGGAATTTTCCCGGGAATTGTCTGGAACCGCACATTTTTACACACATGTAGAGACATAGTATGGAAATTAAATTATATATATATATATGTATATATATATATATGTATATATATATATATATAAAAAATATATATATATATAAAATATATATATATATAAACAATAAAAAAAATTTTTAAACCAACTCAACACGTTATCAAAATAAAAATGAAGCAAGAAAGAAGAGAAATTATAACGATAACGAATAAATAAATTATCTGGATATAATTGAGAATGAATAACCGAAAAATCAAATAAAAAATTGCAATGAGTATAAAAAAAAAACAAAATAATGGAAAAAAAATATTTCAGGTAACTTATAGGATGAATGAAACAAATAATAAAAATGAATAGTAAAAATTGCGTTGGTGGTTTGGCTTTTTTTTAATATATATCTGAATATCTCTTGGTTCTTATTATTATTATTATTCTTTTTTTAGTTTTTTTTTTGTAATTCGAGATAATTAACGACTTTTCTTATCTTTCATTGCTAATTTTTTACCAATATGACTCGGTGAAACTGGTGCTGATCTTGGCATACCGTATGGTGGCCTGAAACACTGACTACCCCGTTGCCGTCTTTTTTTGTAACTTTGGTCAATTAATTTCGCCTCGCTGTTTGGATCGATGCGCCAAAAACTGCCTTTTCCCGGTTCATCCTGTGATCTCGCGACTTTTATAAAGTACCTGCATAAAATAGTACCGTCCATCGACACGGTAACACAAAGAAAAAAAAAAAGAAGATAGGTGTTTGTTCGTCAATTTTCGAGTTTTTCCTTAAGAATATACTATCGCATTTTAGGGGAGGGTGGAAAAATGGGGGTGGTGTAAGAAGCATATTTATTATAATAATGTAATATATTTTGGGAGGAAGAAGAAGATGATGATGATGATGATGATGATGGTGAATGATTGGTGATAGTAGTATAGTAACACGAACCTGTTCAAACTCAAATTGTGCCGTATCGAATTCTGCCAACCCTTGTTCGCCTCCTTTCTATAATAAGGATAGTGTTTCGATATAAATGAATATATCCCAGAAAGGGTTAGTTGTTTATCCGGCGACGCCGATATAGATTGCACAATTAACTGGGCATAACTATAAGGTGGTTTTTCGTGCTCATTATATGTTGATGTCGACGGGGGCTGGAACATCTCTTGCTATATTATAGAATAAGATATTTTTTTGTGTATAGAGAATCTCAGTAGTCAGATAAGGGTTGGGGGGTGTGGGTGGGGGGGTGGGGTGGGTGCAGGCAAGCAGTCAAGCAGAGGATAGATAGTTATTATATTACTTACATTATTTTGAAAATTATTATTATTGTTGTAGTTGTATTGGTGGTACTCTTGGAAACCTTGTCGAGGACTAGTAGGGCAACTATTCGCCGCACTGATTGTACCTTTAAAAATGTTTATATTATAGATTTTTTATATTTTTGTTTTTTGTATTAGAGATAAACCCTTCTACATTAAAGTAGAATACTACTGACTGTATTCTTACCAGTAGGCGACGGATAAGGGCTCTTCTGTTCCTGTTTAGGTATCGATATTTTTAGTGGCGAATATATCACATTTGAATTTTCTACAGCTTTAAGATTGCTCTGAACCTTGTCGGAAAAACTTTCGAATGCTATTCGAATTTCTGTGCTTGGAAATCTGAAGGTACAACTGTTAGAGAGAGAAACGTGGGAAAAATCACGCGATTAGAGAAGACCTGATTTGTTTTTTTGTATATCCAATTTTAGGACATTTATTCAACATTGTGTAGACGATAACTCACCTCTTGGGCAATTTAACCGGTTCTGTGCTCCTTCTTTGAAACACATCATCAACAAATATACCATTCTTACTTAAACAAATTAAATAGAAATCACCCGTTTGTGGATCAAATATAATTCGGAAGTGTTTCCGTGACACAAAACTATTTTTATCAACATGAAAATGTACTCTTGATGTCGATGAATTTCGACCAATTTCAATACATGTTTCTGTTATATATAGTACGTCCTGTTCATGCCGTAATATACCAAATGCATTAGGCGGTGGAATATGTTGTTGTTGCCCAGAAGATGACGTTGTTGTTCCAGCTTGATGCTGTTGCTGATCACCAACAGATGCAACAGTTATAGCACCACCACCACCACCACCTGGCTGATGCCAAGATGTTGCTGGGGATGCACTTCGAACAACACTCTGTTGTTGTTGTTGCTGCTGTTGTTGATTCCTTATATGACTCAATTGGTGTGGAGGTGGTGATGATAAGGAAGATTGCTGGCGTGTAGTGGAAGTTTGTTGTTGTTGCATATTATTACTTTTATTGTTACTAAGAACAGTTCTTCTTGTATTATCATTTATTTGATTACCTCCACCTCCACCTCCACCTCCACCTGCTCCAGCATTTGATGTATTATTTGTATTTATATGGAATACATTGCCACTTTGATGTTGCTGTTGTTCAACAGCTACAGTAGTAACATTTAACATTTCAATTGGCTGTTGATGATCGTCGTTGTTTATATGATTTCTTGTATAATTATGGGCAACAATTGGATTACCAACTTCATCAACATATTCATAATCAGGTTCACCTTTTATATTAATACCAGTTTGTTGGTGTATACTAGTCGCACCATCATGTGGATTATTTATTATCGTTTGTTGATGGGGAGCATTTGGTGAATTTGTGGGTGAATTATTTGATGCTAACTGAAATATGCCACTATTCTCAGTCATCATATAATTTTACTGGATTTTTTTTCCTTTTTTTTAGTAGCAATTTTCTAGGCTTTTCCTTATACTTGTTTTATCTCTTTATTCTTTTGTGGCAATAAGCGAAAATATTTTATTATACCTGGAAACCAGAATTGTCTTTTCAATTTCTCTTATATTTTCTTATTCTTTGTATGATGATTTTGGTGATTTTGATGAAAATTTATGATTTTTATGAGGCAGGTAGGAGTAGTACAATATACAGAAGGTGAAATAGTGAAATAGACTTTTTTGTGGATTTTTATTAATTTTATTACATAATCAAGAAAAGCCCATGTCGTGCCAACAGACTGCTAAATTATATATATAATAGATATAGCTTTGATTTTTATAAATCAAATATTAATAGTAGTATGTTTCCTCGTACAGAGGCTTCTTTACAGGAATCAAAAAAGAACTATAAGCCTACCTGTTGCCAATAATTATAAACAATGCTCTAGGAGGAGTAGGAAGAGGAGGAGGACAACAACGGCAGGGTTACACTTCTGTAGATTGTGCAATTATATTTAAATCAACGAAAAGATGTACAGGTTATTGTTGACTTTGGTCTAGTAAGTTTTTCTATAGCTTGAATATTTGTTAGGCGACATATGTTGAAAAAAAAAGCAATAAGGGGTTTTAAGAGCTACAAAAATAATGCCTGGAATTAACAATACTTGGAAAATAGGTTATTGAAAGAAACACTCCATCGAAGAATGAAATAGGCCTGATTTGACCTCTGTTATAGAAACTATATAATTCAAAATTCAGATCAATTTTTTTTAATTTTATACATAACATCATCCTGTAAATCAACAATCAGGAGAAGCACTAGCATTTTATAGAAGGAAATACGAAAAATATAGACCATAGTTGTATTTGGGGGGAGTAGGACGCGATATAGTTGAAATGTTTATGGTTAACAATAACAAAAAAAAGTATTTCTATAAATTTTCAAAACCAAATTAATAAAACTTACAATTTCTCCGTAATATTAACTTCTTTTTCCATTAATTGTTGATAGCAAGGGTGAAAATAATAATAATAATAATGTTAAAATAAAAAAAACAACAACAAAACAAAAAACACTCTAAAGCGTGATTCTCCGGCGAATTCAGCAAACCAACGTGCGTATCATTTCACTCCGGGACATTGTCGAGCACACGGTAAATCGCGTATTTTGCGTGATTTTTTTTGTTTTTTTTTCTTTTGATATTTTTATTTATTTATTTTCTTCTTATTCGTGTTTTCTCAACATATATATATGTATATATATATATATATATTATTTATTTATATGTACATATATATGTATATTATTTATTTATTTATTTTCTATTAAGTGCACATTAAGGAAAACCTTTTTAGAAAGATATATGTATAGATATTTTTTTCGTATATTTTTTATTTTATTTTTTGAGCACACAGCAAGAAAACATAACCTCAATATTGAATGTGAAAAAGTGCATACCACTCTTGCCAAGAAATATCAAGAGTAAAAGCAAAACACGAGCCCCAGCGTGACTGGTAGCGATACATATGAAAGTCAAACACACAAAAAGAGAATTTTCGAAAAAAATATAATAATACAAATAGGGGTATATTACTCTTTTGAGAGAGAACGAGAGAGAGTTTTCTCTAATTCTCTTTAACACGCTCTACATATTTTACGCGGTATTCGAATCCTGTTGGAGATAGAACTTTAAACACGCAGCAGAGAAATGTAAAACTAAATAAATTTCTTAATATTTCATACAAATATACGTAAATAGAATAAAAAAAAATATTAAATTTTTTTTTCGAATAAAAAAAAATTACGATACTTTTTAAAGGGTTATTTAAAATAAGTGGGACTATTAAAAAAATCTACTCTCTCTCTGTATCAGCAAAAATGAGAGCAAATTTCATTTTCTCTAATATTTTAGTCCCATTATTACATTTTAAAGGATGTTTTCTCTTCGTTAACAAAACAAAGGTAAAGAGCATGAGCATTGTAATTGTGTCAAATATTGTCATTTTAGGGTAATATTTACACCGCCCTCTAGCAATTGATTCTTTAAAGAGAAAGAGAGAGGGAAATATGGGTGTAGTACACGCCAAAATTGACTATAAAACCACTGTTAATCAAACCTTTTTCTCCTGTACGTAACACCCGTTTAAAAGTGTCATAAAGGCCGAAGAAGTGGACGAAACAGCAAAGGGGGGGGGGGGGGGGGGGGGGGGGGGCTTTTTTTTATGTAGTGTATTTGTAAGCCGCCCCGATGCCACTACTTATATTAAAAACGGTGTCTAAAAACGGTCAAGTAGAAAATCTACGGCGGAAACAACGGGGCGGCGCGACGACGACAGCAACAAGCCTAGTCACGCCGTCATTGTTGCCGCCGCTGTTGCTCTTCACCATCGTTGTCGGCTGTAAGAACCATACCACACTCTTATGACGTGCATGGTAGACAAGAAAAGACGTACATTAGGGATGATATAAGACCCAGGGCGAAAGAAAAAGATAGGTTTAAGATTAACAGCAGCAACCAAAAGAAAAAAAAAAAAAAAAAAAAATTTCTACACGAAAAGCATGCAGACACAAGGGGGAAGAAGAAGGCGACGAAATAATTGGAAAAAAAAATTTTTTTTTTCTTTTGACACTGCAGAAAATCGTGCTGTTGCTAAGGCGCTCGATTTGATGTTTTTGTTTTTGGTGGAGAAACAGAATGAAAATAATGAGGGAGGGGAGAGAGAGGAATATTCTGAATGAATATAAGTAAACGATAGGCTGGACTTAAGGGGTAAAATAAATAAAGTAAAAATAAATGTCCGCGCACTTATTTATTTTTTTTTGTTTTAATTTTGTTTGGATTCTTTAAGAAATCTGTTTTCTTCTGTTTAAAACAGTTTAGGATTTTTGCGTGTGAACGTAACGCGCATCTCATGATTTTGATATGCCATCCGGTCATACAGCCGGGCCGCGAGAGAGGGGAAAAGAGTCAAAAGAATCGCGAAAGCACGTGCAGAGCATTAACGAAAAAAAAGAATATATATAATAAGATGAAAAATTTTCTATTGCTTTTTCTTCTTTTGTATCTTGTTTTTTTTTTTTTTTGTATATATATATATATATGGAAGTAGAAATATCTCGCTCGGAGACAGATTTCGGGTAGTTGTGGATACCCATAGAGATAGTGGCTGTATGCTAACAGATTCAGGGATGGGGGGTAGATTTTCTTTTTTCAATAAATTTTCTTATATGGAAGGGGGACTGAAATTTAATTGATTTGTGTCTAGTCGAAGAGTTGTTATACTAAAAATCTCTTCAGACTGCAACAAACTCTCGTATAGTGAGCCCCCCCCCCCCCCCCCCCCCCCCCCCCCCCCCCCCCCCCCCCCCCCCCCCCCCCCCCCCCCTCAAGGGAATTCTTATAACGCGGCGAAAAAATTGCGACTAATTCTCGTACAACGATGTAAATAGTCGCGTATTTTTTTATTTAGGGAAATAAATATATTTATCTGTTGTTTATATATATATAGTGTTTACACCTTGTAAAAGGTTTTGTATTCCCTGCAGTATGACAATAGATAAAAACTATAAAGCCTCAAGTATTTATACTGAATAGGAAAAGAATATACAAGTTTTTTTTTGTTTTTATTATATATGCTCTTATTTGTAAATAGAAATGTAGCATTATCGATATAATTCAAAATAGACACATTCATTAGCAGTACCGGCAGTTTTGTTTATACTTTTATCGCTGCTATTGCTGCGTCGTCATAAAAACAGAAAACGGCGCAGTACTAGCTGCTATAGCATATACAAGCAGCAGCAGCAGATTCACAACCGGCTCTTTGCAACGGCACAGCCTGTGACCTCCACTAGATCCCCTTGCCCGTCTTCAGGACGAGACATGGGTATAATAGAGGGGTTTTTAAGCATGCTATTGCACTTTTATTATTAAACGTCAATTTTGTGTCCGGCGCCTGAAGATCGTAAACAAATTGATAACGTATATTTTCTGAGCTTTTAGAGATTTAAAAAAAAGTGTGTGTGGGGGGGGGGGGGGGGAAGTATGTGCTTCTCTTTCATATTTTCTTTTTTATTTTATTTAGAAAAACAAATAATAAAAATAAAAGAATAAAATACTATATCTAACACGCATTTATCCATCTTTCAATGGAGCGGTAGAGGAGGAGAGGGGAGTTTAGACATTCAGGCAGTATTAAATTCTTGATCTGTGCAATCTGCGATTATAATGGCGAAACTAGGGCCAGACTTTATTATGAGAAATATTAGCGATTTTAAAATCCATAAAGGCAAAGAAAAAACGGGGAATTTTGATGATAAAGAGAAATATGGGAGATGTATAGTATATTTTTTTTGTAGTTACGTTTTTTGCAGATGGCTCCGCCAAAATGTAATCCATTACATCCTCAGTTCATCGTTGACCATGTCACAAGGCTGTTTTTAAAGCTGAGATGAAATTTTTTTTGTGATAAAATAAAAGTGTAGAGTCCATACATAATAAATGATAAGAAATAGAGAAAACTACAACGCGAAAAAAAAACACACCCGTTTTTTCTTTTGCGCGAAAAAAGGAGATTTTTCAACCCCAACTTTCCTTAGGGAGGGGAAAGAAAAAAAATATTGAAAAATATTCGTCACTAATAGAACGTCCTATCTAAATGTTATTTAATGGGGGGCTTTTGTTTTTTTTAATGCGATTAATAGTAGATAAATTTATAGGAAAAGTCCAGTTACACTTCTCTTTTTTTTGGGGGGCGTTTTATTCTTTTCGGCGAAAAATTTCACGTAAACACACCACTGACCGAGAGCTGTCAGATTTTCACGGAAGGCCCTCGAAATAATAATAATACAAAAATTACACACACACAAAATAGAGCAAACAAACAAAATATATAAATTTTGATTGTAATTATAAAAAAAACGGCCGCCTATAGATTTTTTTAAATCGTTTTTTTATATATCGTACATATTAAAGACCTCTGAAAGTTGCTAGATTCTTTCCGATTTCAGCACACTCCACACACTTCGTCGTCTTTAACCCCCGCACGAGGAACGAAAGAGGCGCGATTGAGTAATCAAAATATTTATGCTATGTAAAGGGAAGACAGCACGACATAACCTAACTTTTTTCAATCGACAGCGTTACGGTCATTTATAAGAGGTCTGAATTTATGCGAAAATTGAATGCTTTTAAAATTAAGATAAATGTACAAGATGATGTAGATCACGATTTTCGGAAGGACTTTTTTCTTCAAATTTCCCTTCTATATTTTATTATTAGCCTCTTTTTTTGTTAATCTTTTCTTAGAGGATGTTAAGCTTATTGCTTCCTTAGGCAACTAAAATTGCTTAAATAAAACCGCAAAAAGGAGAAAATCCACAATATACTCGGGTTAGATGCTATGGGGTATTAATAATTTATAAATCGAACGCACCGTTCTCCACTATAAAGCAAACAGCGCGGTGGCGGTGATGACCGATTCGCAAATGTTCCTGGTTGTTTTTTTTTTATTTTATTTCTTTTTTTTTTATTTTGTATATATATATATATTTTTATATCTTATTTTATATTGAAAACTTTTTATTGATATATAACATGACTGCTTTTAAATGAAATACAATTATAAAAATTTCTTTTATTTTTAAATTCCGTTACCGGCCCCCGAAAAAACTTCTCTATGGCGAAAAATCAAACGAATCTTGAACCTTAGCAACACTCACAAAACTTCCAGGGAACGAGATTTTTGGCTTCTTGTTTCGTTCCCTCTACCCGAATTATCGAAAAGAATAAAAGAGGGGAAAAACAAACAAATACCCCGTTATTAAAGAGAATAAGATGCAGACAAAAAGAGAGAGAAAGAGAAAAGATATATAGATAAAGATATTACAGAAATTTCCTATGGTATTAGAAATGTCACATATTTTTTAATTAAATGCATATATATTAATTAATTATAAAAACAACAACTATTCTTAATCCCCCTAAAATACTCTATTTAAAATTTCAGACTATCTCATAGATCCATAGTAATACACCATCTATCGGCAAGTAGACGAATTATACGCATACAGGAGCCATGTTTAAAAACACTGGTCAAACAATGACGACGGCAGGCAAAAAGGGGCTCATCGGTGTTTCAAGATTTGTTTAGTATTATGGCCGCCATGTCGTAAATACACAATCGTCGGTGGGTTCCGAGATTTCCGCTATAATACCGTTATAATTGTGAGATAGGCAAGTTAATTAGACGTTACACAAGTTCGATAGAATACAGTGGAACAATTTAATACAATAAATTATATGCTAGAATTATGAAAAAAATACCCCGCGCGTCCGTAAAAAGGCTGTTGGTTAAATCCAAAAAAAAAACACATAAGAATTTCATGTATATGTATAATATCGTAAACGATACGATAGAAGAGTGTGTTTACTCAAAAACTCACTCGCTACAAAGAAGCCGACGAATGCATGCAATCCATTAAAATCATAATATAAATTTTTTTATATACATATATTACCCTTTTTACACTATTGTAAATTTCATTAAAATTACAGAGAACTGATTTTTATTTTGATTACACATTCTCCATATTCACTTTATATACTCTAGTGTATCCTACTCAAGTCAAAGTCTAACCTTAAAACACAACCCGGTAGAATAATAATTAATTAATAATTCCACAAACTCGATATCATTATTATTGTTGGCTTTTAAAACTATGGCATACACGATTGTCTGTCCCCCTACTTGCAATTTTATTTAAACACAAAATTCTATTGTGTAGTGCCCCAATTAAAACTAAGAAGGTCTTATGTTGTGATACTTTAACTAGGAGGTCACTAAATGCAATTGGTTTCCAAAGAAATTTCCCAAAATATAGCAAAATTCGTAGATGTTGTAAACAACTCCCATTTAGGTAAAAAGATAATTAATTTAAATAGTGCTTTTATATGGGTTAAAGCAATTTAAGGCACGTGATCTTGACAATTATGCAACTGATGCTAGTACTAAGCAAAGAAAAATTTAAGTTTTAATCCTAGTAGGATATAATCCACATAAATTCAATATTCACAGTGAAAAGAAGAGATTTACAAGTGATTTCTTTATTATTAATTAATTCTAGTCGAGATTGTTCTAGTAATTATAACATTTTAAATTCCCTTAACATTTAACAAAAGTTAGTTCTCCTCAAATTAAGTAAATCCTTGTATTCGTTAGAGTTAAAGCGATAATAAAATCGATATAAATTCAATAGAACCTTATTTTAAGAAAAGTATGCACAAAATATTGGGGATCAGTATAGGTTTCATTGTACGGCCCACTTTGGGGTGATGATCATTTCATGGGACCGGACCTTTTTGTGCATTTCGTAAACAATGCAAGTCAACTCAGCCAATCAGTAACACACTCGATAGTATATAAAATATATAAATTAAATAGTTTGCCATATAATAGTTTTATAGGTCCCTTATCAAAGAATAATACGAAACAAATGCGTAAAGAAGATATACTAATAAATAGATTTACAGTCTGACTTATTTATTTATGGGATATATAACTCAAAATGATTTATAGCATGCATTGCAGTTTTAATCAATAGTTCTTTTTCTTTCCCGAAAAAACCTTTATTATTTTATTTTACTTTTACTTTATTTTATTTCATTTTTTTTGGGCTAATATTTGAAATTTAATTCTTTTACAGAATAATGAAGAAAAAAACATCAGTCTAAGCAATATGTAATTAAAAAACAGGGCATATTTTTGCCAAATTAGATATAATATAAATACGATCATTCACAATTGGGAATTAATCAATCGAAATGTTATCTTGGAATGCCTAGTGTACTAGGTAAATATAACTTTTATTTGAGATACAATAAAATATTAATAAATTCGTGATTTAATTCCATTCATAGCAAATCACATGAATTCTTACGGACTTTACAATTTAAAGAAGAAGGCAGCAGTATCGTCCCCTGTTAAAGTTTCCTAGAATCAAAATCTTCTATTTTTACCTTTCTTTTCCGACAGATTAATTTAAATTGCACTCAAAATCATTCGATAATAATAATAATAAAAAAAAACACATACTTATTAATCCCGATATGTCCGAATACGATGTGATCTATTGTAGACCTTATCGCGCCTATAAGCCAAAACATATTTTTGAGCTAGCCTATAGCCAAAACGATTATCTAGCAATTAAGATCCAAAAGGGTCTTACATTTCAAAATATCCGACAGAATTATAAATGGATTGAGGCAACTAATGAAATAACTATGAAAAGGGGATTCGTTTCAAGTAAGTCCCTCCTAAAGAGGATGTTCTTTATATCTGTATTTTAATTATATATCTGTTATTTATATTTTACAGTTGATGCGATTGAACCAGTTGATAAATACGTCCCACCTTGCCCCCCACAATTGACCACACAAATAGCACTGGCTCCACCTTTATCATTGTCGTCTGTGGTCCAGCCTAATTCTATTCTGCCTGGACAAAATGTTTCCGATACCCAACAAGCTTTAGTGCCATATCAGCAGCCCCAATTGCTTCGTAAGGTTTCTATACCACAAAAACTGTCTGAATTTGAAGCAGCTGATGATACCTATGTTCAATTTTTTGGTAAACACTTTTATTAAGTGTTTTAAATATATGAAAAGATAGTAATATTATATCTTTTCTGTATTATTTCTAGGTTGTGATGCCCTTGAAAAAGGTTTAAGTACTAGTGGTGCCTTTAATGGGCATAATTTAGTAAACGTTTTTTTCCTAACACCAATCCTTTGTATCCATTGTAAGGATTATATTTGGGGTCGTGGAAGGCAAGGGGTCTTCTGTAGCGGTAAGTAATGAAGAAATTTATATTATATATTATTTTCAAGATATAGAATGCAGGAAAATGTGTTGTGTCGATAAATTCGTTATTTTTTAACCGAAGGGTACAACTATGTAAAAATTAATCATTTATAACTTATTTTTATGCAATTATTAAATCTGTATCTAGAGATTTAAATTGTAATTCACTAAAACGAAGTTTTATTAACCCGTTTGAAATTAAAAAAAGGGTTTATATAAATAACGTCATATCTTTCTGGTATAAAATTTTGATTTATGTATAAAATCTATAATTTCGAATTGTACTTTATAAGGAAATTTTGCAGAATTAATTTTTTTTTAAATATGCGGAAAATCAACTATAAGTTATGAATTTTTCGATTTTTGGTTACGTTAAAGGGAGGACTATAATTCAACAGGTGAGACGTTACAAAAAAAAAAAAAGTAGATCATTAGTAAGTTTGATAAATCTTTGAAATCAAACAGTCACCGAATAAGTAAATAAAAACAGATATAAAAATAGACAATTCGATGACGGATAGACAAATTTTGAAAATGTAGTCTATCTTGCGCATTTTTTTTTACTATTATACTGAAAATTCTGTCTTTCCCCCTTCACTCGTTCTGTAGTAGATTATCCTCCCTGTGTAGACTTTTTATTTTTTGTACCACTGTATCATATATGAAAAACGTATCTCTACAGATGGGAACATCTACGTCGGCATAGATACTTGTGTAGAAATCTAAGGCGGTTGGTAAAGGGGGGATATATCTGTGTATTGTATTCAACATGTGCTTTTTGGACCCCCCCCAACCCGAAATTCCATCTAATATACGAAACATTTCCTGATTGGGATTATGCTAATTAGGCGTCCCACATTTTCTAGACTAGTCGTTGCTAACTTTTTGATTTTGCTGTCCTATTTTTTTTCTTTAAGAAATTTATTATTAAAATGCATAAGAAAAAACAATATATTGCCGGTTCTTATAGAGCTTTAAAGTTCACCTCTTTGTTACCCTATTTTTGTTTTGTTTTCTTATCTTACTTCAAAAGGATCTGAGGAGGACGTCCTTTGAAGGTGGATCGTTACTACCGCAGCTTTCTTATTACTTACAGGAAATTATTATTATTATTCTTTTGTTTATTTTGCCTATTTGCCCCATATGATTTTATGTTGGTCGAGTTACATATAAGTTTCATATGTTTCAACAAGGTAGCAGCATAAAAAATGATGGGTAGTGGTTGAGTACAGCATGCATGTTGTGTATTTTGAGAAAGAACCAAAAAAAAAAAAAAAAATAAATGCCAAGACGTGAAGGTAACCGGTTTTCTTTTCACATACAAAAGTTGGGAAGTTTTTAGTGGAAGGAAATGGAGGTAAAAAAATGGATTGCTGGTTGCTACTTTTCCACGTCTCGTGTTGCTACCAGTCGCATTATTTGCGATTAGGTAAGCTTTTTCAGGTATATGGGGGTAATATGGGATAGTTTGCGATAGATTAAAGATGTATTTCAAAGAGTTAGCTAGAGAGAGCTGAGCCGCCGCCGGTTCGGTCATAGGATGTGATTCAATTGGCCATAGGGTGAAGAAAATCATCGTGTGGGGAGAACATTTTCTTGCTGCTATTGTGTGATCCCAGAAAAGGACGGGTAGGCTAGCTGCTGGTGACTGGTTGGTGCTGTTGCCAACAGTGCCAACCTACTACTGCATTTTTACTTAAGAGTACCCACGTTTGGGACACCTCCTTTCATAGGTGTAGTGCTACACCACTGGCAAATATTGAACCCTTGTGTGCTGTTTGCCCTGTTCAGATTTATCTTAGCTTGAATACGGCAAGTTCGATCGGATTGAATCGAATGCTGTTTTATGTGTGAACTATTGATGGTATGTGTTAAGGGAAGCGGCAGGGGCGAAGGGGATGTTATTTCATACTATAGATCGCTGAGTTTCAGATGTATCTTTTTCTAGAAGAAAAAGAGATTACCAGGCCGAAAAGATCTGGCTTCTGTTGTCCTACTTCGGCGGTTCACGTCTGTTGAAATTTTAAAGTATGTATAAGTGGTAGAATATCTACCAACAAAATCATACTATGAATTTTTGTTCCTTTCCAAGATTTTTCGGTTATACGACAACGATGTGGCCTGTGCTTTTATCATTCCTGGGTATTGGAGGAATAGCATTGTCGCCAAAGGGGAGCTCGCGACACAGAAACCGTCATTTTCGTGTATATTCGGTGTAAAGTGTAGAGTGTATAGTTCAATGTGTTTAGTGTGTTTTCTGAAAGTGTAGGGATATATCGTGTGATGTGGTATTTTAACTTGGAGGAATATAAATGAACCCCTGTATGCTCGTGCTGCTGCTGGTGCTTTTGTAATTTTTTGGGGGGTTCTGCTTTTAGTACGGCCTCTGGGTCTGGACAGAAAGATTAGATGGACGGAACCGGCTGTATACGTTGGTTGTGTACGGTGTGCGCGGTGACTACTAACATTTATTTTTTTTTTCTGCGAAGTTTTTTTTTTTTTTTTTGATTGCAATATAAAAATCTACACGGACGTTTTTTGGTGTACCAGTTTTTTTATTTTCTTTTTTTCTCTCTTTTTTTTTTTGTAATACCTCGAACATTTTCTAAAGCACAAAATTGTGCGTCGTTTTATCGTTTTGTGTCGGTCATCTCGGTGTTTGTTGTTCATGCTGGCTTTAAGTTATATATATATATATAAATATTTTTTGTTAGTACTCGTTTTTCCTCTTCTCGCCATCGGCAGTGTGCCTCCTAAAGATTTCTTAAAAATTTTTTTTGAGATTTATTTTTTTGGAGGCCTATACCTCGTCAAAATGTTAATAATACCACACAATAATGTTCGTGCCGTGATTTATTTAATATAAAAGAAACGAATAAGATAAAAATCTTATTATCACCGAACGAGAGCAATCTCTAAAAACAACGTTGTTCGCTAATTCCTTTTTTTCAACACTCGAAAAAGAAGCAGAAGAAAAAAAAATATTGGAGCCTTCCTTACTTCCTTACAGGAACTTAAGAAACCCCGTTTATACTTTCCGAACCTTTAAATTTTGATGACCACCGATTTGAAATTTTGGTGTATACGAATAATTACTTTATGAATTTCAATTTTTTTTTTTGCACTACCCGTTCTCCTGATGTGCAGCAGCAACTCAGTTGTGCTCTTATTCACCTTTTCAGTGATACAACAAGCTTACAGACTTTTAAAAGAGCTGTCCACGGGAAAACGAATCATACTTAGAATATATCAGAAAAACAACGAAAAAAATGATACGTATAAATTAAAATAAAGTGAAAAAAAATGAAGAAAATAAGTGCAATTTTACTCATTCTTAAAATCACACTGGAATGAGTAAAAAGAATCTTTTCCGGAAAATATTTCAAAATCAATCAAGTAATGTTTTTTTGTCTTTGTTTTTTATTATTATTATATTAATCTAATTATAAACCATTATCATTCATTAATTTATTATAATTAGTAGTTTAAATCATTACATATTTATATTTTATGCTCGCTCGCTCTATCTAACACTTGGGTTCATATGTTTTATTTGAATAGCTTAAGAAATTCGATTAATATAAGGGATTTATAAAAAAAAAAAGAAAAAAAAATCAAAAAACGAAAAGACACGAGAATTAGATTTGAATCAACAAAAAAGTAGAAAAAAGGGTGGTATCTGTTTAAATATTCAAGTTCGAATATTTTTAAGATAGCGAGTTGTAATCAGTACTTAAAACAAAAAGGAATGAACGTGTTAAGCACTAGAGAAAAAATTCCTTGCTACCCTTTGGTGTATCCGGTGCCCGGTAACAACAATTTTCGCAACAACAACAAATATTACAGCATCGCTTTTATTTGAAGAGAAAAAAAAGACAACCCTTCTCCTCCCCTCTACAGCCATTAGGCTGTTTGCTGTTGACATTGGCCATTTCTTCACCACCAGGTTCTTCTAGTATGGGTCTTGTGCTTTCATTTGACTTTGTGGCTAGAGGTTAGAATAGAGGCATAGTCAGCAGCCACCAAACGACAACTAGACCAAGGAATCGACGACAAATTTTCTACCCAAATGTGAATTGGTTTCTTATAGTAGTAATAAACTAGTTCAATTTTAAATAGAGGTTCTATTAAGCCTATTTCTGTAAAGTGTTTAGGATACGTGGTCCTTTGCAAAAGGGGGTGAAAAACCAAGGGCAAAAAATTGAAGGCTGTTTCCCTAAAAAAAAGCGTAACTTTTCCATTAAAGCCTACATTTACTAAGAAAAAAAGGTCTAGATCAGGATTGCTAGTAACTTGGGTTTTTATAAGAATTCGGGACTGTTTAAAACGTGTCCCCACTCTAAAGACAATTTTCTGCATAAAAAGAAGGCGACTCTAGGAATTTAATGTCTAAACAAATTCCTTCCAATTAATTGTAATTGACCATTCTAGTGATAGGATAGAGTTTTTATAAAATTAGAACTATATTAAAAGGTGAACCCTATAGACCCAATTTTATCTTAGGGTAGCTTAAAAAATTCCTTCTTACTAAGGAAGAATTTATTTTGAAAACTTAGAAGGTGATGCTTATTTCGTTCTTAAATTAAATAAGAATATGGGTCCTTGGAAATCATGTGCACCTTCTCCTCTAAGCACGAGCCCAATATCGAAAAGAAAAAACAAGGCCTTGCATTTTTTCCAGTACACGCTGTTGCGTCCGTGTGTCCCTCCTTCGTCGCACGTGTAATTAATGACTCAATAGCATTTTTTTCTCAAACAATATCTTTATATATATACACATGAATATAATGCGGGCTCCCTGGGCCTTCTTGTAGTTTTATTTTCTTCACACTATTATTATTATTTTTGTTTTTTTATGTTCGATTCTTTCCTTTAGTTGTCGTATTTTATTTATTTTTTTTTCGCCGCTATGGTGCATTTCATCCGTCCGTACTAGACAGTGAGTCGCGGGGTCTAACCGCGCTAAAGCTAGCTCTAGTGAGTGAATACGTGTGTTGACTCACATGAAAGGTCTTTTTTTGTTTTTCTTTTTTTTTATGCTTTCTCGTGGTACCCACGGACGATAGGAACGAGCTGTTGCTAGGTCAGTTGAAGAACTTTTTACTTTTGCTGAATGACGATGGTGAAGTGATGGGTGATACTTTAGATAGAGGGGAGGGAATATTTTTTTCTTTTCTTATATTTTATTGTCCATGTTCTATTACGGTGAGGTGTAAGTTCCTTCTACCTATCCCTCAGATACGTGATAATCTGTTGACGATAGGTATATCTGTACATTAAATAGGCAATAATAGGTACTTAGAGACTTCCACAGTCCGCGCTGTGTCCCACTGTCCATACTAAAGTCTGATAGTGGGATTTTGTACCAGGGGGGACATAGGGGGTTGAAATAATGGGGCTTCAAGTGCACTTTACTTGAAAAGATAGTGATATGCAGAATTACGCGCATAGAGTGGTGGTTTGTGTGAGGAAATAAAAAGATAGACTAGAATAATACGATTCAGCACAAATCGCCTATCTTGTACAATAGAAGTAGTAGAGAAAGAGAATGATGGGGGACCTCCGATCCGCCCGGGTTAGGAGGTGTTATATTCCATATTGTTAGAGAAACATGTATGTCACCTTTTTCATTGAATTACCGGGGACAACAACGACGACAACGACGGACAGTAGAATTAAATAATCCCTACCCCCATAGCCTCCTCTCGTCACACACTCTCGTGTGCGGTTTCCATCAAATGTCTGCCCCACAATTTAATTATAATTGCCCACTTATCAGATCGATTGATTAACGGTTGCGACTATAACATGTTATATATTTTTTTTGTCCCTGTGCTTTTTATTTTTTTGCTAATGACTGAGTGATGTCAAGCACGTATTAAGTACTTCCTGCCCGGTAGATAGCAGATTTATTATTATTGTTATTATTGTTTTTTAATTAGACTATAAAATGACAAAGGGAAACAGACGAATTATATTTTTATAGTATAGTCTAGCCCACTTCACATCATCCACTGCCTAAAGATCCTCAGTCGAAAAAGAAATTACCATACATTTCGGGTATATACAACAGAATTAATCATTTTTATTTTCTGTTACCAAGTGCTTTAAAGATCTGCTGATGATAGGGCTCTTAGGGACACAATGCATAGAGTAGCAATAAAATCGTTATACTGTGCACAGCTGGGTGGGAGTTAGAGACGAATGTGCCAGCTAGCGGGGGAGTGGTTTTGGTAGTATTCTGGTATTCTTGTATTATTTTTCTTCCTTCTGGTAACAACCCACTAGAGGGTGTCAATCAAAAAAAAAAAAAAACGATAGGGGATGATAAAAAATAAATCGTAGAGGGAAGAAAGAAAGAAGAAGAAAAAAAGACATGTGGGCTGAAATTGTATTCTCTTAAAGGTGAGGGACTTTCATTATATTCTTTGTACATTTTACCTGGTTTAGGAAATTAAAAAATTATTTAAGGGCGAAAACAGAGCGCCAGCAATTTTGAATAGAGTTTATAGTAATAGTACAATGTAGCGAGAATAGTGATAGCACATGATTTTAGAAAATATTCTTGCCTTGAAAAGTTGTATGCTTTTTTTTTTATATAACAGGAGATAAAAATATCTTATTCAAATAATATAATAAGATATTCTGGATATCGTCGTGTATAATATCTCTTTTGCAAGATTCACTCAAAGAAGTGCATCTTTCACTACCTCATGTATCCCCAATGGTACTCTCATCTGATTCACCTGCCATATGTGATACAAAAGGGGTGAGGAAGAGGTGAGGTACGTGATCTTCTGTGCTATTTCTAGACGTAATCGCTGGGGCGTGATGAAAGAAAAATTATTTTAAATTGTTTAAATACCAAGTCAGCAGTTGCAGTAGGAAAATGTTTTTGTTTTATTTATTTATTTATTTATTTTATTCCCTTTTATTGCTTCATAGGTACACTTGGTAGAATAATATTCTTTTTAATTAATTCCCCCCGAATAGATCGATATTTCTTGCTTGATACTAATTTCTACTGATAATAAAAACTTTCACTTACCCTTTTGTCCTTTAATGATGATGATGATAATGACGATGATGATGATGATGATGATGATGATGATTATGATGATGATGATGATGATGATGATGATGTACTTCACATTTAAAAACCTGCAACAAAAAAAAAAAGTATAATAATATTAAAGAAATGTCTTTCAAGCTTTTATACGACATAAGAGAAATTAATTGGGACCTGTGAATTTAAAAAAAAAAAAAAGATTTTTATGATCTCATTTTGTGCTCTACGTACGACTACACACATTTAAAAAGATGGCTCCCGAGGGGTGGCCGTTGTGCGAGATAGAGTAACGAACGCACAAAAATCTAATTAAAATGAAAATATAAGCGTGAAGCTCTCTGAAGTGGGAGTGGGAATCATTGACAGTAGCTAGCTAGAGCTCTAGCACCATCAGCCAACAGAAGTAGCCAGTAGAGGTTTGGTAGTAATTGAGGCAAAAAGACAGAACCAGAAGCAGGCAGGCAGGCAGCTACCAGGCTCTGGACTTTTTTCTTGTTAGCCTGGCTAGCGCTAGTTAGGCTAGTGGGCATACCCCTCTTGACCTCAGCAGATCACCCAGTACCCCCAAAGTCAATTTGAGAATGTGTGCTGCTGATTTTCTGTTTTATTTATTTATTTTAGCTCTTTTTTTTATTTCAAACATATCGTACAATTATCATGATAGTTTATATGAAATCAAAGGCAAACCAATGAGTATAGTGCTTTATATTTTTCCCAGAGCTTAAGAAAAAATATTTTAAAAAAGGTAGAACGGGAGGGTTCTCCCTAAAAAGTGTTGATGTTGACCAGTATGTGTCTACATCCATATGGATGTATGCTCCTCTCTCTGACAAAGTGTATATTCTACAGAGCCAGCTTGTGGGGGATGTGAATCTCAAGAAGAATTATATAGAACACGATTTTCTGTCTTTCTAGATTTCTACATACTATTGAGTGGGGATCAAATTTGTCTCAATTATGTTCATATAATAAAAAAAAAACGGTATAGTCGGTTTCCTCCACTTGAATAAACAAAGAATATCCGAATTTTTTGTTTTTTCTTTATTTATATGTACACTATACTTGAGTCTGATTTAATCGATGTTATTACGTCTTTTTAATTAGTAGATTGATGCACTAGATTACACTCCTGATTATATTAGAAATAGTCGACTTTTAATGCGAGCATATTTGTTTTTTTTTTTTAAGTATGTAGTCATCGTTATGATTACATTTAAATGGATATTAAAAATTGAGATCTTTTGAAGTTCAATAGTAGGCATATAAAGAGGTTCTCAATTAATAAGTTGATATAGGGGTTGGAGATAGATAGATATAGGGGGCCTGCCTCCCAATTTTGTTGACCTTCAAGAAGCTACTTGATAGTCATGTTGAGGGTGGGGATTTGGGAACCAGAGGGAGAAGTTTCGTGTTGTATATGATGGGATTCGCGCATCAAATGATTAAAAGCGCGCACGATATACACCAATGCCTTGGTGCTTGATGATGATTATGATGACGACCATAGTGGGAGCTCTCTAGCTAGCTCTACATTGGACTTCGACGCCTATGATGATGATAGTGATGGGAGGCTAGGAATACGACGACGACGGCAACATCTATAGGGAATTGGAATTGGGGAGCCCGTTGGTGTCGTTCGTCGTAGTTGTCGTCGTCGTCACCGACGTTGTCCAAACACAGTGATGGTGGTGTCATTTATAAAAGAGCTTTTAAGTAATCCGGTTTCGGTTCACTCAGAGCGTCTTTTCATTTTCTTACATTCGTCGCCTTCATTTCTTTTCTTTTTCTTATATATATATATATATATATTTTTTTTCTATACGTATATTTTTTTTGTCTTTTTCTTAACTTCTTCTCTTAAGCTTCTTTTTGTGGTGTGTTGTATGGTGTTAACTCTGGACTGTGTGGTGGGCTGCTGTGCTCCTGGTCCTGGGTTAGCCGCCTGGTCTGCTCAGTATTCTGCTGCTGGCTGGTCTGCCTTATTTCGAGTATGTCTTATTATTATTTATTTTTATTTTTTTTGCTAAAATTCACTACATCTTGTTTTTTTTCTTCTACTCCTCCTCCTTCTTTTTTTCGTTGCTTCTTGGACTCATTTTTTCCGTGACTTCGCGATAAAGATGGGTAGCTTGAAGTGTGAAATGTGAAATAGTAGCACCATCAGTTTTTCATTCGTTCGCAACTTTAACAAAAGTTTTTCTTTCTTCATTTTTTTTTAAATTATTTTTTGTAATCGGTGATTTACATCGTTTTTCTTTCCAACAAATATATTTGTTTTTTTTTTCTTGAAGTGCCGTGCTTCCCAATGAATTGTATATATAAATATACATGTAAAAATTTTAGTGTATCTCCTGTTCTTGAATCTCTTTAGAACATTGTTAAGAAAACATCACTGATAAAATTACTAAAAAAAAAAAAAAAAAAAAAAGAAACAAAAAAACCTGGGAAAAATCAAACGATTTTTTCGAAGTCAAACTCCTATCGCAAAAAATTCGAAAAGTGCACCAGAAAAAATGTAGTAGTATTATGTATTTCTGAAAGAGCCACCATTCCTCTAGCTGCAGTAGCTCTCCGATCAAAAGTTTTTTTTCGACGTTGTTTTATATATATTTTTTTACTTTGTTTTTTTTTGTGTGTCAAATAGAAAACGTGCCATTACCGGAAAAGTAGGCTCAAGTTGCTCGTCAACTTATTTCTATAGTGTCTGTGTGTGTCTCGTTCCACTTTTTTTTGTTATTTATTTCACATTTTTTCTACCTTCTGGAAAAGCTTTTCCTGTCGATTTTGCACCTATGTCATTCGTATATCGTTTTCTTTTAGAATTTTAAGTAAAAAAAAATAAAATTTAAATCTTGTTTTATATTTTAATGAATCTTTTTCATTTATTTAATTCATTCGTATCCCTTTGTGAAACATCAAGAGTTTTTATTTTATTCAATAGTATTCTTTTAGGTTCCTATAGCCGCCTACCCCCTCCTCCACTCCCTCCTAACTCCTCCTTCCATCCTCTTCCCTCCTTCCCATCCCTCCACCCTCCTTTAATCCCTCCACCCTCCTCCCTTCTTCCTCATTCCTCATCATTAACAAATTCGAAGCACATACAATTCACCCGTCGTTTCCCACCGATGCCTATGATGTAAAGTCCCCTCTGCATGGCATAATTTTATCAATACACTTGTAGGCCCGTGAATAAAATAATCCAAAAGCAAAAAAAAAATGAATGAAAAAATTATGAATTAAAAAACCACGGCAACCGAAACACCAAAAAGACGCGAAGAAATAAAAATTCGGGAGCTCGCAAGGAGCTCCACCACTCCTCCCCACTAACTACCAAGTGGAGATGGGGGTGAGGGTTGATATGAAACTCGTATTAGGTGCATGTAAAGAGCATGGGGTATTGTTGATGCGGAAAGGGGAATGTGTAGATGGAGTGGGGATTTGGGGGGGGGGGGGGGGGTTGTTCAATTCTTTTCGTACTGACATCGAAAAATGATAACTTTCAGCTGTTTTTTAAGAGGGTGGGGGCGGGCCGCGTTTCACGTATATAGTTTGATAAAACAGGTGACTCGATTCACAATCGCACATTCCTTCTATAGCCCTCCCCCCCTCGTGCAGGTACCTACCCCTAACAAGCATGAAGTTTTTTTCTTTAACTTTTGCTCTTTATTTTTTACCGAAAAGCCGCATATCACATGAATTTTCCGACCCGGTATCCAAGTGTATAACAGTTAAACAACTTTTAATTATTATTCTGAATTAAATACAAAACAATAAAAATAAATAAACAAATCTTAAGTGCCAACGAATGGTGAAACATTTAAAAAAAACATTTTGTTAAATATGTTTAAGAACAAAAGAAAAAACCATTTTTTTTTATTTGAACAAAAAATATGCGATCGCAAACTTTAATACTATAATAATAAAAAAGAGAGTACATATAATGAAAATAATGTGAAAAACACTACTGTTTTTTTGTTTAATTAAACACTTTCTACAAGAAACGTCCAAGAAACAAAATCCAGCAATCCAAGAACATTCAGCTTTATTTTATTTGATTAATTAATCGACTGGTAATTATGCAAATATAATTTAAATCAATGAAAGTTATATGTTGTTTTATTTATTATAGATAAATAGATACAGAAAAAATTCTATAGCAAGTATCATAATTTATTATAGAAAATGCATGAATATTTTCTTTTCTTTATATAAAACCTATAAAATTATTTAAACTTAAGTAAAATAAAGCTGGCTCCTTGGGTAGTGGATAAAACGTTTTTTTTCTTTTTTTTCTGAAAACCACAACTATATGAGCGTTAGCGAAATAAAGATTCTTTCCAGATTTTATAAGCCAGTGATGTGAAATTAATTGTTTGCCAAAAAAAGAGATCCTCAGAAAAAAAATTTTTAACTTTTTCCGTGTTGTGATAATAAAAAAAAAGAAAATCGAAGAACTCAAGTGGTGCAACTGAAATCAAGCTTCTTAAAAGTGCTTTCGTGCCTAAAAAACAAATTAAAGCGAAGACTTGTTTTGATTTAATTTTATGATATTGAAGAATATTTTCTTTTTAAAACTTGTGAAAAGCAAAAAAAAACTAAAAAAGCAACATTTTTTGGCCTGTTTCGCGCCACTTACAAGAAAAGAAAAAGTAAACATTTTATATAAGAAGCTTGAAGTTACTACGGAAAGAATTTATTTAAAAATATTGTCTGTGTGTAAAAAAAAAGTGACTAAAATAGCAACGATTGAATGCATCGAAAACGTTTTACCTGAATAAAAAACAAAAACAAAAAAAAATAATCATTCAATTTGAAATGAACGTTCTATTGGATTTCACATAAATCAAAAGGAAAATTGTTAGGGGATTGCTGCTTAAAGGTGGACAAGACAGTCGCACAATATAATTTTATTTTATTTTATTTTTTTTTTTAACCGACATCACTTCGGTGTATAAATGCTTAAGAATCACGAAGAGAAGAAACAGTGTAGTGATACTGAGAACACTTTAATATTGCAATCACCAGATATTGTTGAGGGAAACACATCAACTGTTGCTGTCCTAGCTGGTATAAAATCATCAGAGCCATCAGGCCAAACTGCTGGAAGGCATACAAATATAAAAAATTTGACCTCATCAATATCAGCGACAGCAGTAAACGTTGGAGGGATTGATATTCTAAATCTAAAAAAGGATATTAATTTAAAGAGGTTTCAGCAGCAGGGTGGGGATAATGATATATTACAAGTCGTCTCAAATGGTCGACTGACTGATGATAGTAGCCGTTTAATAGGCAGAACATCATCAACAGGTTTTCAATTAAAAAAATATGACGATGGAGAAAACACAGGTGAATATGAGACGCTTATTAATAACAGCGTTAAGAGTTGTAATACCATTGGCAACCAATGTAAAACACCAAAACGAAAGATAGCCATTAAAAATAATGTAAATTCCAATAAAAGTTTATCACCATCAACAACAACAACAGCAGTAGCAACATCAGCAGCAACAATTACTACACAAGCAGCAATAAGTAAAATAACAAGTTCACCAACAGTAGCAGCAGCAACAACAGCAACAGCCTCAAATAATGGTCAAGATTTAATTAGTAGCAGTAGCCTTAGCGTTAGTAATAATAAACAAGAGGATAGTGACCATAGTAGTAACAACAGTCATCATCATAGTTTCAATAATAAATTAAAATTTAGTGGTTTCATTAAAAAACCATTTAGCGCAGCTATTGCGAATGCAATGAAACGCATTATCGCTGGCAATCATAACAATAATAACAATAACAACAATTCTAGTGATAGTAGCATACGAAAAGATTCACCTATAACAAATACAACAACGACCACCTCTGCAACGCTTGAAATAACTGAGCTACAGGACCATGGTCAACAACAACAACAATATCAACACAATCATCGCCATCATCAGCCTATTAATTTAAGGCAGGTGAACATAACAAGGTCTAATATTGATAAGATAACAATAAATGTTAAAAGCTCAACAACGTTTAATTCTACCCCCTCAAATGTCCAAGCTTCAACAGCTGCTGCATCTAAAGATGTTGACCAATTGTCAGCATCATTGCAGCAGCAGCTAGAATCACCTGATAGTATATCTCCGATAACTGAATCCCCACCACCCTCTCCGTCACCACCTCTTGCATTATTAGCTGATACCTCTAAATCAATAATAGATGAAAAGAGAGGTAACAATGATGCATCCCCGCCGGAAATTGCCAATTCTCAAAATACACTTCATACGGAAACATCAGAAATTCAATATAATCTTCAAGATAGTGCATTAACAGAAAAAAAATTCTCGTCGAAATTATCTTTAGATTGTTCAATTAATGATGATTTCTTTGAATCCCTCCAATTTTCCCAACAAAAACAACAACAACTACCACCGCATACTGTACAGTCATCTGTACCTCCAACACCTGGAGTAGTGGGTGGTCTTATGCAGGGATCAATGCATTTAAATTTGATGTCACCGACATTTTCAAGAAAATGTAATAGTAGTAGTAGTAGCAAACAGAAATTTTCTACAGCAACAACAACAACAGCAACAGCTACTACAGGTATAGGAGGAATAGTAGCTACTAGCTGTTCCCTATCATCAAATGGTACTGCTATTGGATCTTTATTACCGCAATCTACGTTAACACAAATTAAAGTTGATTCAAGAAATTATATTCTACGTTGTGGAACAGTTGGATCAACATCAATTACATCAAATAGTACTTCAACACCTCCAATAACAACAGCTACAGATATATTAAATAATAGTAGTTCTGGTGCAGTCGATATACCATCAACAAATCAAAATTTTAAGAAGGCATGCTATCATCATCCCTCCCATTTACATCACTATGATAGTACTGATATAGTACTTTCATCGTCTTGTCCTGATCAATATAACTGTACAAAAAATTCGTTAATAAACGATTTAAGCAATACACCAATGATACAACCCACCACAATTATACCATCAACAATATCAGCCGTTACAAATAGATCTTCTTGTCTATCATCAACGGTTAATTCGAATACAATTTGTTGTAATACTACTCTATGTTGCAATAGTGGCCTATTACCAAGGTCTCAATCAATGATTGATACTAAATTAAATGAAATTAATTTAAAGAGTGGTAATAATTTATCATCTACAACAACAACACAATTTGATACAGTTATATCAAATTCAGATACCATAAATAATAGTGGTGTAGTGGATTTTAGTTATAATGCCAACAATATAAATACAACTGATAGTCCAAATATAATAAATACAGGACTATTATCAATAGATGCTGTTTTACAAAAATCGACACAATACCTTCTTCCTGCTTTTACATCGTTCTGCACATGTAAATTAAAGTGCTGTTGTGACTGTGATTTAATTTCTTGTTGTTATTGTTCTACAGATTGCTTAACATGCTTTCATATACCATGTAAAAAATATAGCAATCTTTATAACTGTCAGCAGCATACTAAAGTGTATCCAGTACCACCCCAACCTTGCAGAACTGACACGGTAAGTAAGAGTATTATTAGAGAAAAAAAAAATAAATGGGTACTATTGCATTATTATTTCTGTAGAATCTATGCGTAATATTCAAAGGAACTAATCAAATTCTAAGGTAGAGTATAGAACTTTTAAGATGCTAATACTAATGCTAGAATTAATAGGAATTTTTTCTCGAAATTAGTCAAGCGGAAGATATAAACAATGTTTCATTTTTCCATCATAGGAAAAAAACTAAATTTCTTTCATGGACATCGCTTGGCGGTATTCTTTAAAGTTTTATTATCAAGTTAATTTAGTTTGCCAATATACACCTTTAGTGCAAAATTGTTCTTCGTCCCTAATCCATCCCACACTAGAGAGAACTCAACCTAGGTAAATTTTATAGTCCATGAAAATCCTACTATAAAATTTATCAAAATGTATTACAAGACTACAGTCAGAGAAGTTCTACCTTATATAAAGATAATTAAACACCTCAAAGAATATAATACGCCATATAAGATGAACTTAATCAGAACTAGATATAAAATCCACTTGTGATGAGAGAAATTGGATTATAATGTAATTTGCAGGTGAATTAAATGCGAATGGACAGGTAGGTAGTAATCCGTCGCATAAAACCATTCACAGTTACGCTGTGTTGCACAAGTGGGTTCTTCTTTAAACCTTTTAATTCTTGTGGCTGAGATATCGCTGCCGGAATCTTTAACCTCCCTCCCTTTGCCAACAATTCATTCTCGGTATACAAGTCTATCTTTTGCTGCCCGGTTTCTTCGGCTTCCTAAGTTCATCTTTTGAGAGAAGTTACCCGGCGACGGACGGACGCTGCAGTTTTACGATGTGCTGCAATGCACGGTCGATCTTAATGGGCCTCAAACTCCATTGATAAAACCTCATCGTCATTTTGAGAGAGCATTTTTTTTATAGTATACCGGTAAATTAACTTATTTACTTTAAAACCGCTGAAAGCCATGAAATTAAATTTTAATGTATCGTGGTAACTCCCATAGTCTAGTCTATTCGCGGTTTTGCAACAGTATATTAAAAACGCATGCAACTTTGTGCATTGTTCACTGATGCAGTGATTATGCCATTACCTAGCCGGTAAATGACGATGTTATAGGTATTCTCCTATTTTCCGAGTCCTAGAAGAAGAGTCTCCTGTCTCTCCAGACAAGACATTAAAATTAAGAAAAAAAAAACAATAGCAAGAATATAGGGACATTAGAAAAATTAATACCCGCAACTAATTTACTTTCCATTAATGTATAATCTTTCTATGGTACGTGTTCATATAGGCGTCAATTTTTAAACCCATCCCACACTATAAAAAGTATCTATTTTAATAGGTGTTAAATTTAACAGATTTTTTATTTTATCTTTTTTTTATGGATGAATAAAGATTTATGGCAATTCGGTATCAATAGGAAGGATTCTAGAGTTTTATGCTAAGCACCCATTTCTCCCTACTAAATTATATACCTGTTAGAATTAAAGAAAGGATATTGCCTTTTCCTATGCAGTTGTTGCAGCAGTGGACGAATCAGCATGTTCTAGAATGGATGGCTGCTTGCAACTTGTATTCTTTCGTAGAGATATTTAAGGCAAACAACATCAAAGGCTGTGATTTACAAAGTTTAGATGAGGAAAAATTACGGGTAAGTATCTAATCTGAGAGATTTAACGATCAATGGACTCATTATATCCCATATCTCAATTAATGGAAGCCTATGTGTTTATCATAAATTTACAGAACATGGGGATTAAAGTCCCATATCATAGGTTAGCCATTCTTGTGTGTCTAGAGGAGCTGAGGAGCGGTTGCCTCATATCCGATCAAACGCCATGCGAAATTCCTGGATACCCTACTTTGAGTAATACTACTAGCGGATTATATAGTAATTCTAATCGTAGTGGTGATACAGAAACATCCATCGATAGGATATCGAACAGGAATAGTGTTGTAGGGGCATCAACAACAGCAACAGGGGAGGGTATAACAGCGGCGGGACATTGTCTTAATGAATGCAGTTTCCCGACGTTAGAACGTTGTGATAAATGTAAACGATACTTGCGTGGTATTTTACACCAGGGTCTACAGTGTGAAGTTTGCAATATAATTGTCCATAGAACTTGTTTTGCTAATGGTTTAACCATACCATGTACCCCTTCTTTAACGACTGCGACACAATCTCAAGCAACTGGAGGAGGACTACAACAGCAACAGATTGAATCTTCTTCTGGGACAGGACTATCAACATCTATAGCTATATCAAAAAATTATAGTACACGAAAAAGATCCCTATTTGGTCTTGGATTGTGTCAACAATTTAACCCTAAGGAGTTGGCTGCTCCAACACCACTTGTTGTTGCCATTAAAGCTCTTGAAGCCCAAATTGAACATACTGATGCTGATCTTTATAAATTATATAAATTATCATCTGTTTCGGATGAGGTCAGCACCCTTAGGGATTTAATGAGCTTTGAAGCGAATAATTGCTATAGAAATATAGATCCTAGACACCTTGTTGGATTTATTAAAAAATTCCTCAGGGAACTAAGGGATCCACTGGTACCTATGCAGTGGTATGATACTTTTATTGCAGCATCAAGTAAGTTTTAAAATCTCCTACTTCTATTATGGACTGTATGGGTATCTGTTTCTTGTTTTGTTTGCTTTTTTTCTTTTTTGGTTACATAGAGCTATTTCCTGACGAACAGGCTATCACCTGCTTAAGACGTTACGTTAAGGAACTGCCTGAGCACCATAGAAGTACTCTACAATTTTTTATTGATCATATGCGTAGGATCGCTTGGATGCAACATTCTAGGGGTAGAAGGGAGCCTCCAACAATCCTTATACAGTCGTTATGCCACATTCTCATTAGGCCGCCTTGGAATAAGATCATGTAAGTGTAAATTTAATAACTATATCATTGTATAACCTCTTTAAAAAACAAATAATAACAATAATAAATTGTTCTTCGCTTTTTAAACGCTTATTTTAATTAAACCTTTAAATAGTAGAGATGCAAAACGTTATATGACTTTGTAAATTTTAAATTACAGTCAAATTATCCAGAATACAGAGAATCATATACGAATTATTGAATTGCTGTTTTATCATGGGGAATTCCATGAACCTGTCCCCCAATTTGATGTAGCCCCAGCATTACCTCCACGTAAAATATCGCGTGCTGGTATTGTAACATCGAATAATTCAATTATTGGGGCTTCAGGTAGTGGAGGAGGTGGAGTTTCCGGATCTAGTGTAATAAGCGGAGTAGGAGGAGGAGGAGGAGGGGTAGGAGTTTCAGCTTCGAATAGTCATATGATAAATATCCCAAGAACATTATCAGCGACATCCGTTCAACAACAACAGCAGTCAGCACTACCCTTACTTAGTACTAGTACTGGGAGTAGTAGTAAAGGCATGAAATCATCAAAATATTTAAATTTAACAAGTGGTGGACACGTATCAGGGCATAATCTCCCATCAGTAAGTTCTTCAAATCCTGGAAGTGATCATGTGAAGGATGCTGAATGGTACTGGGGGAATTTGACTAGAGATGAAGTCAAAGAAAAGCTAGCAGGATGTCCGGATGGTAGTTTTTTGGTACGGGATGCATCTTCTAAATGCGGAGAGTATACTTTGACACTGATTAAAGATGGTACAGAGAAATTGATAAAGATTTGCCATGAAAATGGTAAATATGGTTTCGTTAAACCATACCAGTTTAATTCAGTAATCGAATTAATTAATTACTATAAAGAACATTCATTACGGCACTACAATGTCCAGTTAAATATAATGCTATCAAATCCTGTCTGTCGAAATATTGATGATGATGATGTTAGTACAGGTGTTAATAATATAACTGGTATTGGACATCCTACTGATATCCATAATTTGGTTAAAGCGTTTTTACACCTGAACAAAGCGCTTACAGTGCAAAAGCAAAATCTCCAATATAAAAAAGAATTGTTTGAACAGGCGGAGAACGAGCTGAATCTCAAGAAGCCTGCTCATGAAGCCTTTAGTAAGGCTATTAAAATGTTTGAGGACCAGATGAAACTCCAGGAAAAGTTTAGGGCAGAAGCTCAAGTGCACGAAATTAAACAGATTGAAATGAATGGGGATCTTTTAAGAACTAGATTAAAACAGCTTAAAGAAAAAAGTGAACAGCTTGAAATTTATCTTAAGGAGAAGAAAGAAATGTATCATTCGATTGAACGAGATATAAATGCTGTGAAACCGGAGGTTAATAACCTCACCTGGCAAAAAGAGAAAATTCAAGAGTATGTTAATTTAAATATATGTATTTGTTTTAGATATTATATATAACTTCTTTCAACAGTCGATTGATACAGTGCGGGCTTAAGGAGGAGGAGATTAAACAGCTGGTAGAGATCGGTTATGATGCCTGGAAGGAGAAATATAAGACAGAAATGGAACTACCACATTATGATGAATCTACATGGCTTCTCCCGGATTGTACACGGGTACAAGCTGAAAATCTTCTTCATGGCAAAAGATCCGGGACTTTTCTTATAAGACCACGTTCTGCTGGGCATTATGCCCTTTCTATAGTATGCAAAAATACGATAAACCATTGTATAATACAACAGACAGAACGTGGTTATGGTTTTGCTGAACCCTATAATATCTACGTTTCATTAAAGAGCCTCGTTTTGCACTATGCGAACAACTCGTTAGAAGAGCATAACGATACTCTAACGACAACCTTGAAGTATCCTATTTTTCATATGATAAAGCCGCAGCAGCATCAGCGGCAAGCGGTCCTGATGGATAGTTGTGATAATAGTGGATCAACTGTTAGTAGTTGAACTCGTATAATTTGCTGCTATTATGCAGTTGTAAAAAATTTATTTAGATATCTGAGAGATGTTTAAAGAAAAAAAAAGTATGTATTTGAGGAGATGATCTATATAAAGTTTATAATTAACCTTTCTGTCGATTTTTTTTATAATGTACTGTACATATACAATATTTAATCTTGTAAAAAAAAACACAATACTAAGAACAGATATATGTGAATATGTGTAAAACACCTGTATTTCTTACTCCCCAAAGTCAGCACAGCGTTATCTCTCCTTCCTATTACACAAAAAAAGGAAAACAAAACAAAAAAGAATACCTTTTCCTCGGGAAAATAATGAAGTATAAAAAATATTAACAATAAATAGCGCGAACGTCGAATGTGACTTATAATCGATTGCATCGCGAGAGCCAAGACTGAAGAGCAATTTAATTGGTGTTCTTTTGGTTTTACTGGTGTTCTGATTCGGTAAATATTAATTAAAATTATTTATTTATTTTTCTGCATGGATATATCCATAATTTAACGTTTCAAAAATTCCCTTACGAAGATTTTGCTCAATTATTTATTTTTGGATAGGTATAATGATTGAAAATGTCCCTAAAAATTTTTCCCTAATTTACAGTTGGATTATTTAGTATAATTTGCATTTACCTTGTATGATTTTTAGTGATTTTTGAATTCATGTACGTCCCTATTTACGAGTTCCAAAGGTAAGTAGTAAAATATTCCCTGTTTTGTTTTATTTTAATTTATTTTTATTTTTTATAATTTTCCTAATCTCAAATTTTTATTTATTAAAAAAGAAAAAAAACGAAATAATAAGAGCTCTGAAAATAGCGCCTATATAAAACACCATATTGAAGTTATACTGTCGACCCTGAGCATTGAAGAAAAATAAGTGCGAGAAACTGAATCGACAAAAAAATAAATTTTGCGCTCATGAATATAAAATAATGAGTAAGAAATTAAATTACAAAGAAAAGGAATGGGTAAAAAAATCGTATTTTTACGAACTATAATGAAGAAAAGGCTGAATTTAACTAAAAATACAAAATATTAGATAGACGGGAGATTTCTTGAAGGGGAGAAGTTAAATATAATATTCCGAAAAAAAATTACAAAAATAAATATTTGGTATGTTTTTCATCTTTTTACACTGCCGAACAGAATAAATAAAAAAGAGAATTTGGTAAGGCATGATATACAAAAAAAAAAAAAAAAAAAAAAAAAAAAAAAAAA
>MNCL01000196.1:0-92240 GCA_001932985.1 Proctacanthus coquilletti | reverse complement strand
GTGTGTAGACAATTGAAATATAAGTTAAAAAAAATATAAGTGAGTAAAAGTGAAATAATAAAATAAAAAATGGCCACGTAGCACAAACAAATCTCACCTCATTTGTGATAAAAAATTAATTAGAAAGAAAAAATAATAATGATAATAATAACAGAGAAAAAATTAGAATTTTGACTACAAATTTTGAGTTTAATCGAATGCAATTAAAATCGAAAATCAGTTTATATATATCAAAATAAATAGAAAAAATGTCTATTCCTTCCTGTAGTCGGATAATAATAAAAAAAACCAAGTTGATAAAAAATAACTGGCAACCATTGTAACTCCTAACATTTACTAATTGTAGGAAATCCAGGCGTACTATACATAGGATTTTAAGATAATTTAAAAATGCAGAAATATTGTGATTTCTTTTAGGATCTATACTAAAGATGATAGAGGGGAAAAGGGGGGCTTTAATAAACTAATTCAGAACGCACAAAAAATGTACACCGTAGAAAAGAGTGTCAGAAGATGAGAAAGGTCGACAGTTCTAGTTGGTAGCTAAATAATTGTCAATTTTAATCAGTTCTTGAAATATAATAATTATTTCGACAAATAACAAAAACAAACAAACAGAAAAAAAAAATTAAAATCTTTTAATTCCTGAAATGAAAGAGTTCTAGCTATGATTTTAAGAACAACAAATAAAATCCTTTTGTCTGCCCCACGATTTTTAAGTATTACAACAATTAAGAAAAGAAAAGAATAAAATACTTAAAACGTGAATGAAATTAAACGAAAAGTAATTACAAAAGCCACTATGTAAAACAACATAAAGCTAAACAAATTTTTTTAGACCAAATAACTTTCTGTAGAAAAATTTTAATTTTTAAAACGAAAAAAAGACAAATATTAAAGGGTATCCAAAGAATACAATTTACTAATTTACTATTTTTTTACTAATAAAATAAAATAAAGAAGACGTCGTTTAGAGATAAAATAAATTAAACTAGCTACCATCATCTATTTTTTGTTCAAACCTGATTTCCTCCCTTTAAACAAATTTTTCGCAAGTAGTATTAACCCTTAGAGCACCAGGTAGGATAAAAAATAAAATGGTGTAACACCTATTGCGAAAAAAAACTGTTTTGTTTATGGCAAGAAAAAACATTACTTTAAAAAACCATGATGATAAAAATTACGTATGTGACAAGAAAATGAATAAAACGAAAAAAACCTTTCGAAGACAGTTATTTAATTAAATTTTCCCTTCAAGATCCTTTTCCAAAAGCCTACCTTTATTTTTTAATATTATTCTTCTTTTTTTCAATATAATTAATCCTTTATATTGACTTTCTAAAAGTTAAATTAAATTAAAGGTAGGTACTATCAGATCTTTTTATTCCGTGTAGTGCACAGCGCTGAATAGTTAGGTTTTTCTAGTTTTATTTTTGAAATGTAGATCTGCAGAACATGCATTTTATGACTTCAGAATCTTCTTTTCTTGAATGAAAGCCAAATGGGAAAATGTTTGCCAAGAAAAAAAAAAACAGAGAGTAAAGGGCTGAATAATTGCAGCATAACATTCAGAAGCAAAGGTTTGTGACTAGGTAAAGGAGGTCTCCTTCACTTGAAGGGATGAAAATAGGAATGGAATGGGGAATTGAAGTCTTCCCGGTAGTTGGGAGAGAATTTCTACAGAATTTCTATGTATTGTGGAAAATCCTTCTGCTACTTCTTGTATGTCAAAACAAAAAAAAAAAAATTCCAGGCGGAGAAAGTGTGGTGAAAATGCTTCTTTTAAGGTAAGGAAAAGCTTACTACAGAGCAGCTTCCGGTCATGGTGAAGGTAGTTAAAAACCACGATGAATGTTCCTATAAGGGGAATCTGAGCTTTTACTAGAGTTTTCCTCAGAATTCTATTAAGATTTTTTTCCTTTATTCACAGAAGGTTTTCTAATTATAGTGCATTTTATTTCATCGAATAAAACTATTACAAATAAAAATAAGTTTTCTTTTTAGTTCCTATTTAAAAGGTATAAATATTTTTGTTATTGTTTATATTACACTGTACCTCAAAAAGGGTTGCATTCATTCTGTTTAGGTGATATGATGTCCTACCTTCACTCCGAGGGCTTACTATACCCTACTATAGAGGGGAAAAATGGTGGTGATGTGGTGGAAAATTTTAGCTTTTCTCCAGAAGATTGAATGTAAAAGTTTTCATACCAGGAATTTTTGTCTAGTTTGATTTCCTCCAAAATTACAAAAACAAAAAAAAAAAAAATATATATATATATATAGGATTATTATTTTTCGGTGTTTCGGTTTGCGTTTTATTTCTGTCAGTTGGATAGGCTCGATCGGGTATATTATAAAAAAGATTTTTTTTAAATATAAAATTCGGTCTAGAAAAAAAATAAAAAATAAAATAAAAGGAAGCAATTTAAGTTTTCCTTCATATTAAATGCTCAGATAAATTCCGCCGTATTAGAAAAGTAAAATTGTTCTTAATAAAATAAAATGGTATAATTCCTTTTTCGATTTCTGGCGAGTGTATATTTTGTTTTTTGTTTTAAATAATATAGAAATAACAATGCGCTTCGAATGATGGAATATAGTGAAAATAGTGAAAACTGAGTGAGAGTTCTACAATGAAGAGAAAATTATGTATTTTATTAGCTTTACCCCTCTAGAAGGCAGCTGCAATACACTCGCTACATATAGGAAGTGATATAAAAATAGTGCGATGTATAAAATAATAGTAACATAATAATAATAATAATAACTTGATAAATTGCTTGAGCTCTTACAACTCTGTTAATGTTTTTATTCATGGCAATATTGGGGCTCCCGGAACATCTTGTATGCTGTGTCACAGTCAAGTGACATAGGTTGGGGGAGGCTCAACTAGCCCCCGAAGGACATCCTAAATATTTTTTTTCCCCTTTAATGTTTTATTTTATTTTTTATTTTATTTTTATTTTATTTATTATCTTATTTTCCTACTATTGTTCTTCTACCTTGAGTCAATTATTGGTCAATAGGAACGTATTTAAAAGTATCGTGAAAATTTGCATGTAGATTTTATTTACCAATGCATTTAGTGATGCAACAATTATGATACCTTTCCAATTTGGGGTTAATTGGGTAATTATTTCTTTTTCATTAAAAAAAATTACCCTTTAAAATAGTGATAACAGCTTCTTGTTTTTTTTAAAGATATATTGTTAAATTTCTTGAAGAGTAAAAGCATAAAATACGAGGATTATATGATATAATTAAATTCACGCATACCACCGTGTGTTAGAAAGTATATTTTTACCCATTTCCTCACCACCCTGACCCCTTCGTTTAAGCTCGTATAGATTCTACAAAAATATGCCGTATTATACTACAGGCTCTTTTTTTATATTCTCTATTATGGATTTTGCAACCCCTAAATTTATTTATCTTTTTATTAGGAATAGGCCTTTTCATTTATTATAATAATAGTAATACCTTGTTAACAGGCATTTTTGTTTGCTACATAATTAATATCGGCAAAAAAAGCCGCTAATAAAATTATAACAACCCCCATCCCTCACAAAAAGCCGTCAAAATCGTCATCAAAGTTGTTGTGGTATTCATCTTTGCGCGGTATTGCCGTGGGTGAGTGAGAAGTGTTTCTTAAAAACGTTCTAAAAAGTTTGAAATACAAAAAAAAAAACGTCATTGAAATTGCCCAAATGTGTAAAATGATAACTCTAATAAATATAACGTCCACGTTAAAACATTAATGAATTTTATATGTAAAGGGGTTGTTTTCTTCCTAGTTAAGAAAAATTAATATGTGATAATATCTGACTAGATTATCTACTGAAACTCTATCACCCAGTTTGGTTTCCTGATTTAGTTATGCTTTTAGAGATGGTAAAACTCTAATTAAATAATCCTTACAACCAACCCACGTAAATTAATAATTTGTTTTTTTTGGTTTGGATAAAATTGTTTAATATATGATCAAGGTTCTACTTACCCCTAACACATTTTTTAGTGAGATTTTTTTTACTCTATTTTTTTTATAACCCATTGAGCTCGTAGGTTTCATAGACGTAATCAAACTATACACGTATCTATAGATAGATAAGGCAATGACGTAGTGTGGTCATATTGTGCCCGCCACTATGAATGAAAACATAGGATGATATTACCATGTCCCCAATTAAATTTGATTTATTTATAATTAAGGTGCAAAATTTTCATCAGTAAAATATTGAAATTTTTTCCTGTATACCTTTACAATAATTTGTCGTTTTTTTATAGATATAATCATGATACGTGAAAAGAATAAAGACAAAAAACAAAGTTGAAAAAGGGTAAAATATGATCTAGGATGTTACTTATGATCTCTCTAATGAAAGTATGTTAAAAAAACGTAAGCAAAGTGTTTAGAAAAAAAATCTCAGTATATTTACAAAATTATAGTAGGGAGGGAATATTGGTTCAATCAAATCCATTGTATCAATTTTTCTTCCTATTATAATTATTTAAATTGGAAATAAGCATTTAACAATTTTCTTAAGTTTCGATAATAAAACAAAACATTTTAAGGTGCAACTACTAGTGGAAAAAATTGGAGTAAAACTAAATGAAAATAAAACATGTAAATAGTAAAAGTAGAAATTTTAGTGAAGAAACAAAAAAAAATAAAAATAAAAATAAAAATAAAAATTATTAACACAAAAGCACATGTGATGAAATAGGAAATTATTTGTAATTTATTGTGAAGAAAAAAATGAAAAATCAAATAAACAAACAAACCTAAAATAAATCAGTGAGAAGAGAGGAAAAAAACATTTGTCCATTAAGTCCGATCCAATAAAAACGTTAATTTAAAACAAAAAAAAAAAAAAAACGTTCTCAAATAAAAAAAAGGAATAAAGCGGGATATAAACTAATATATAAGATTTAATAATTAAATAAAATAAAAAGAACGTAATTGGACCAACCGGTTAACCGGCTGTGCACTATTATAATGTCACTGCTTAATGTTACAGGTAAGGATGATCTTAAGTTTAATTAATTAAACTCCTATATTATCATTTTATTACATTTGTAGACAATTATGATTTTAAACAGTCCATCCCTACAGGTGGATTTGATAGGGAATTAGATAATTAGACAATTGTTGAATTAAAAAAAAGAAAAGAAAAATTCATATTTTGTTTTCAGTGAAAAGAGCAAAGTACGTAGGAGCCCAAGCTGCTCACCTTAACACATATGTCACGCTTAAATTACAAAACGTAAAATCGACAACAGTCACAGTAAAAGGATCTGAACCATGCTGGGAACAAGATTTTTTATTGTAAGTAATATATCTTTTTTGAAGAGGAATGCTGAATTATATAAGATACCACCAAGAATCCCTTGCTTCTATCCCCTCTTCTGCCTAAGATTTATGATGTAAATTAAATTAAATAACAATCTAAATATATGTGTATTTATATCCCAGAAAATATCTTAAGAAAAGAAAATCATCACGTTGCATCAGACTTACATTCCATCCTTCACAAAAAGTAGAATTTATTTCATAGATTTTTTTTTGTAAAACAATAACTCTCCTACATGAATCCTTCAAATTATTCTTTAAACAAATATAGTACAATTTTTATTTTATATTGTGAATCTCAATAAAACGCTTTATATTCATTTTGGGTTTTCTGTTCTGGGAAGTTGTATTATTATTATTATTATTATTATTATTATTATTATTTTCTTTTTTTTATTACGTGCCATTTATATGTTATTTCGTTTTTGTATAAAAATATTTTCCTCACACCTGTTTGCTCATTTTTATATTATATATATATATATATATATATATATATACATATAAAAAAACAAAAAAACAGAGAAAATCAAAAAAAGAAAAAAAAAAAAACCCTTCGTATAATTATAGCGAAACAAACAATGTAAACAGTGGTCTACTCGTTGAGGTCTGGACCAAGGGAATGATCTGGGATCGTGCGCTCGGATATCAATTAATACCATTAGATACCATTCCATATAGCGCTGAAGATTCCCAAGGACAATGGTATCCCCTCGACATGGACATAATTTTAATGGATGGCGAAGTAGCTGGCACAAAAAATCCAACTGATCACATGATATTGCTAGATTGTCGTTTCGAGCTACCGTTCGGTAATAAAAGAAAACACACTTTAATGATCCTATTTCAAAAGAATTCGCTTTGAAAAAAAAAAGAACAAAACAAAAAACATTAAAATTTCTTATTTGGAAATTGAAAATAACTCAAATTAAAATTACTTCTAATTTTATGCTTTAGGCCTGTTATATTTTGCCAGTTTTTGTTATTATTTCTTTAAAAAAAAAACATTTTTCTGATTGCCGATATTCCGAAGAGACTGTTTTACATTTATACTTTTTTCAACAGTTCTATTTTCCACCCAAAAACAAAAGAAAACAAAACTAATTAATACATATAATACTTTCCTTTACTTTTAATGCATTTTAATTTACTATTTTGCTACTTTTATTCTTCTATAAAATAATTACAATATAATTCTCCTACAAAAACTGGCCAAATTATCTTAAATATGCTTCTTGCCTTCTTTATGATATTTTAGTTTTCGAAAAAAAATCACACTATCGGTCAAACGTCTAGAGATTATAATTTCTATAGTCGAAAAAAAATTTTTAATTGGTACAAATTCCGTGTTATACTTCTAAATAAAGTATATAACGTACTTTTGACCGATAGTATAGAATAAAAATTATGTGAACAGTTTTATCAGGCTAAAGCCATTATTCGAAAGTTGAAATTCTTCTATTAGCAGAAGAGAAAACATACACCCCCTTTTGTAAATATTTCTTTACTAATCTTTGCATTTTTATACTAAAAATTCCCTTTTTTCCACGTAAATAATGTTTTTAAAATAATCTTTAAAAAAATACATACTGACGCCATCATTTTCACTTATATTCTTCACAAATGTGATAAAACCACTTACCACACAAAATTCATCACAAAATTATACAAAAAAATAAATCGAAAAAATTATCCTCATCGCCTGCTGGATGATTGTGAAAATATGGGCTTTTAAAAAAATATGGGTTAAAAAAAAAAATACAATAATAAAATACCGAATTAAAAAAACCCACCAAAAAATATATGTATAAAAAAAAAAAAAATAAATAGATCCTGAAACTCATCCTGGTGATCTTCAACGTAAATTGGAGCTGCTCAACGGTATGATGACACAAGATCGGAGACATCGTCAAGCACAATATTTAGGAAATTGTAAGTAGTATTTACATTCAATTACTTGTTTTTTTGATTTTCCCTTAGTTTTTAATTTGATTCGATTTTTTTCGTCTATAAATTTATTCTGTACTCCCCCTGGGTATTATAAAAAGAAATTGTAACTAACTCTTACACTATTCAAAACTTATGTACAAAAGTGTGGTAAGAAAACAATGGACTTTTATTTTTCCAATTAAATTATTTAAATTGGAAATGTTTCCGGCCGAAATACTTTATTCATTTGGATTCTATTAAATCCAGATTTTACTTAGATAATATTTGAAGTAAGCACTTGAGATTTGCTTTCTTCACAAGAGCCAAAAAGTCTAAAGACCTTTTAAGGAAAAAATTGAATTCCCCTATTTCCTTTTGTTCTGATGAAATTATTTTTTTTAAACTCAGATTGTGACGTCTTTCAATAAAAAATAAATTTCTTTCAGTGGATTAAAACAAACAGTAAAAAAAGAATTTTTTTTCATGATCTTAGGTAAAACAGATTATGAATCACTCAGGAAATTATTTATGTTTTTATTTTTTTAGTTGTAGATACTTTAATTTAATTTTATTTATTGGTATTATAATTTTTTTTACTTCAAATTCACCTTTTAGCTGATATGCTAGAAACATTATTTTTGTTGAATAATATCAGAGAAAGAATTTTTTAAAAATATATATATATATAATTTTTATTTCCACTATGCCTATATATCCGAAACACCCAAATATAGTTGCAAGATTAATTAATTTCGTTGCAGATCAAATCATTTTACGTAAACATAGAGAAAAAACTAAAACAATTAGCTATTGCAATAATTCATATCATTTTTCAGAAATATTTAGATCATCATTTTGTACACAAAATTTAATAATATCAAAGAAAATACACACACCGTTGCCTTGCTAGTCTCCTTTCAGTTCTTAATACTCAATATACCTCTCAATACCCCAATGAAAATAATTCCTCCAAAAATGAAATTACAACGAAATTTTGTATATAATTTCTGTGTATTCATTTAATTATAATTATTGCCTTAATAGAATATCTTGTAATATTTCTAGCTGGCTATTCTGAAGATAGTGATTACACGTCGGATTTAAATTATCCCCTTGGTCAAAATGCTAATTCATCTGCTAGCCAGTACAGAAATTTAAGAACGCCCCAACGATCACTTGAGACATCTAGAGAAAATTCTTATGAGAAAGACGATAGATCTTCATATTATGATTGTTACCCTGGGGATAATAAGCAAAATATGACGGTAGGTATATTTATTTATTTATTTTTTTGAAGGCTAATTTTCAGGGTATAATAGGTATAAAGTCTTATTAAAACCTTCTTTTTGTTAACAGTCATATTCGCCTCAAGATTACTATTACAAAGATGAAAATGATCCCTTGTCGTATAACAGCCGCCCAATGAGCAGCATAAATTACAGTAAATGTAATTACGGTCAAACGCCATCGATGCTTAGAAAAAGAAGTCTTGAACGACAAGACACTTTATATGATGATTACGGTGATAATTATTATAACGATAATATGTATGATGATGGCCGTGACCGTTATGGATTCTATGATACGAATAGTGATAATCTATCTGAAGATAGACAATGGGATAGTGGTGGACGGGGAACATCAATGAATAAAATTTTACCAAAAATTCCTATAAAACATAGTAACAGTATGGTAGATGGGATATATAATAGAGGCGCATCATTACCGCCTACTCCTCCTACATCACACAAAAAGACTCGCCTATTACCGCAACCAGTAACAGGTAGTGGTACTGGAGGATGTGGTACTGTCGGCGGCGGTACAATTGGCTCAACACTAACAACAGCAGGCAGCGGAAAAAGTCTGCCAGCGACACCTAGAATGTTACCACAACCGAAAACAACCGGTAAAAAAATGCCGACTACACCGATTATAAAACGTGCTGATAATTTATTAGACGATATGGATTCGTATTCTTCACAGTCACAGTATTCATCAATAGGTAAGTTAAACTTTCAGGAGGTTTCACGAATATTAAAAATTTGACAATAAAATGCTTGCTTTTTTGTTTATATATATATATAAAAGCAATGCTTCTTAAGCCGTTATAATATTATAATATAATAAAATTTTTCTTGTATGAATTTGATGCACTTACCCCTACAGTGAATCTCTGATGAGTAGAACACCATTTAAATAAGTTATTATCACATTAGGCAAGTTTGAAATTAATTCACACACTTTAGAATTCACTCTTAATTTATAACAATTAAATCAAATGTCCAAAACTAAGATAACCGTAAGGGAAACTTAAAAAAATAAATTCTCAAGTACAATTCATACACTGGTCACTAATTCTTAAATTCGAAATGTCAAATATTTGCCGCGAGAGATTTATAAGAGTGAGAGATCCTGAGAGAGGAACAAAAATTATTTTGGAACAGGAAGCGGAAGCGTCCATCCAAAAATTTTTCATTGTTCAATTCCAAGCACGGACTTTTATATGGAAATACTTATTTAATACGCCTTTTACAACAATAAAATTAATTGCAAAATGATCGTGAGATATTTTGATATGAAATTGTTATAAAATATTCTAGACTTATCCAGAAATTATTATTTTTTCTTGCATTTTATCACAGACACTAGACAAAACACAACCGCACAAACACAGAGCCTGGAGAGAATAGAGGAATGCAACTCGAATTCAACAATTCCAGGAGCATGAGGGAAATTGTTGCTTAAACGTTTTGTTGTTAAGAGAGTATGAAACAATTTCGAATGTTGCATTACAATTTCGAAATTGTATTACATTCAACAGGTGTTTTTGTTTTCAAACACTTGTTAAGAACTTAAATACATGTCTTTTTTCCTTATTATTGGAAGAGAATTACAAATATTAATTATTTTGTTATAGGAATTCAATAATCCTTCTAAATCCTCTCTAAAATGGTTCAAAAAATCCTTTTCATGGGCAGTTTATTTGTTAAAGGGAAACTAGAAAGAGCTATAGTGTGTGAATTACAAATCGGAGGAAAAATTTTATACCGAAGTAAAATAGTAGTATTTTATTATAAAATATTATTAGAAATTTTATTTGAAGGGCTTTAAATGATAAAAGGGCATTAAAAAAAGGAAATCTTAAAGTAAATAGAAAATCCATTATTTAAAATAGACAAAATTTGAATTGTACATGTTGTAAAATTTGTTGAATAAATTGCTTGATTTAATTTTTTATTGTTTGCTTATTTATTTATGTTTTTTCATTTACTTAATTTGCAGATTTTTTTTACTCATACCTATATAAATTTTTTTTCCTTGTTTAAATTAGCGCTGAGGGAGATATACATTTGTATATTTGTTATTTGATTAAATTTTTTTTAATGTTACTGCTTCTTATTGTTGTCTTTTTTTAAAGTTATTTTTTCTTTGGAGCTTGCACTATTTACAGATTTATTTATTTCCCCTTAGAAGTGATTGAAGAGCGTTTTTATTTTCCTACAATTTCTGAACGAATTACATTCATGCGTAATATATTTTTACATTATCATTTACAGCGGTTAATTATAACGAGGATTATAACTATGCCTACAACAGTACAGATAGTTTAAATCAGACCTTTACGGATATAATATCACGTAGAAAAGGTGCTGCTTTGCCAACATTACCAACAACAACAGCAGTAGCAACTACAAGATCATCTAAAATTGTTGGTCTTAATCAAAATAGTAATTGTAATTCGTTATCATTCGAATATGATAAAATGTCGATAATAACGGATAATGATTTTTATGGGAATAATACAACGACTGGAATAAATGATGATTTATTTTATGATAGTAAGAATTATACATCATCATCGGTAACAACAACTCCAGTATCAACAAGAAAATCTAAAAAATTACCAATGCCAATAACAACAACGGCTATAACAACATCTAATATTATATCATCGGCATATTCTACACCGACATTAAGTGGTTCTAGATTGGGTAGTAAATTACCACAAATTCCAACTTTAAGTAGTGGAATGGGTACTGTTACAGCTGTACCAACAACATCAACAACATCATCGGTATTAACAGGAAAAATATTACCTAGTAAACCGAATCAATCGAATTTCGATAGCCTATATAATCAGACACATTTAGATGATTACTATGATGAATATGCAATTTCAACAATACCATCTTGTAACGTATCAACGTTTACAACAAATAGCAATAAAAGTTATGATTATAACAATTATGGAATATCATATAGTACATATTCGACACCTAGTACGACTATTTCAACATCTGTAACAACTTCAACAATAGGTGGATACTATAAACCGAGTAGTATTACTACATCTATATCGGGGACAATGAATGAAAATAATGTTGCTACTTCAAAAAGTACTAGTAGTATGTTGGATAGTTTAACGACTGGTTTTAAAGCAACTGTTGGAGGTGTTGTTAGTGGTGTTGGAAATGTTGGTAGTGGTACACATAGTACAAGTTCTACTAATAATACAACTGGTAGTGGTACATCATCCCTAACATCAACAGCTAAAAGTTATTTAGGTCTTGCATCAAAATTTCTGCCAAATTTAACAGGTGGTCCAACAACAACAACAACAATTGCTGTAACAACTTCTATAACATTAGTTACAACAACATCAATTAAATTTGGTTCTACTACTGTATCATCATCGTCATCTTATTCAATTAGTAATATGTTAAACACAAATAAACAATATGGAAATATTAACGACCAGTTAAATCGCTATGATGATAGTGATTATTATTATAATAATTATAGTAATTCAACAATAGCAGCAATAACAAGCAATAATTCAATAACATCAAATACTTCGACACTTTATAATGACAATAGTTGCCTATATTCAACATCTGATTTAATGATAACATCATCATCATTACAATCATCAACAATTACAACCGTATCGGCACAAGATAAAAGTAATTATAATAATTATTTAAATGAAAAGAATTTAGATAATTATACAAGTAATATGCATTATTTGGATCAAACATATGCCGATAATAATAGTATATATCAATATAATAATGAAAATGATTTAGGAGATTATAGTCAATATTTGAGTGGTACAAAATCAACACCAGTATCAACAACAGTATCATCTATAACATCATCAACTACAATAACCACAACAACAACAGCTTCAGCAACTGGAACTGGAATAGTAACAACAGCATCTACTGTACCAACAACAAGAATTGGAAATATTGTTGATTATAGTGATTATAAATATGGATATGATGAATATAGTTATAGTGAAAATGATTATATAGCAACGGGTGATATAACTGATAAGCAAAATTACAATAACAATTATGATATTTATGATATAACTTCGAATTCTACAGTGGCGGATACATCAACAGCAATTGTAACATCTACATCATCTGTTTATGATTATGATTATAGTAGCAAATATTTAAGTAAAAATTCTATATATTGTGATAATAGTTCTAGCCAGGCAATATCTACAGCTACAATAGTAGCATTAACATCAGTAGCAACCTATACTATGACCAGCAGCAATATTGTAACTAATGCGACATCATTAGGACAAAATAAGACTGGATCATATGTGGGCAGTATATTGGACCAAATTAGTTCAGTTACAATAGCAGTACCTTCGTCAACTGCAACAGTAACAAGTAATTATATAAATAATCTAACCGCTAGTATTGGTCAAGATCAAAAAACAAAAATGGAATCGCTTTTATCTTCAGCGGTTACAACACCTACAACATCTACGACAACTATGACTAGTACTGGTAAAAAATTGCCTATGATTAATGGTAAAGGTGGCCTCCTAATGAAACAGCAACAGACTGAAATTTTTGAAGAGGAAGATGAAAATGACATGAGAGTATGTGAACCTGAACAAGATTTAATAGAAGATGAACATGATGATGGTTATTATATGGATTCCCATTCACAGCCTACAACGGGTGGGAAAATAACATCGAATGGTTATTATGATAAAAATTATACAGCAACCGGTGATACCCCTTATTATGACTATCGTGAAGATTATTTTAATGAAGAAGATGAATATAAATATCTTGAAAAGGAACAAGAACAACAACAGAAACAACAGGCTTTGTTACAACATCAAAAGCAGCCACCTTTAGAATTTATTGAAGAAAGTCATGATGATTATATCGATGATCATGTTGGGGATCATATTACAAATTATCAGAATACTGTAGAACAACAACAACAACAACAAACCCAGCAACAGCATCAGCAACAGCAACAGCAGCAACAACAACAACAACAACAACAACAACAACAACAACAGAGTGCCAATAAACAAATAGAAGATAATAAATTAAAACATCCCCAATTATCTACACAAGAAACAATTGATGATAGTACATCTGATTATATGCTGGATCAGATGCAACTTCAGAATAATTTAAAGAAGCAAGAGAGTATCATAGAAGAGGATGAGGAACAAATTCCAAGTCCTACTGAAATCTATGATAAGGATTCTTCGAATACGAAAAGTGGGAAACCTCAGCTTCAATCACAAATTTCTAGTGATACTATGATTGAAGAAGATGCTACAAAAAAGAAAACTATTACACGTGGGGAAACGGAAGAAGTGACCAGTGGCCAAATGATAAGAAAACCAGAGCTAAGGGCAAGGCAGAGATGGCATTGGGCCTACAACAAGATTATCATGCAATTAAATGTGAGTATTCTATTTTATTACTATTTAATTTATTAAATAATTAGACAATTAAGAGGACTATAAAGGGGCTAGTTCTTAACATGTGTACTATTAATAATTTAATTTAATTGGATCATATACCACCCACAATTTTTTAGAAACGCAAAATGTTTTTTTTTCAAGGGACGAAATAAACCCTTTTATAAAAACAATTGATTTCTTAAGAAATTCATAGGACTGTATATACAAGTAATTTGTATACTATTAAAAATATTATATTTAATAAGTTTCCAACTCTCAGAAAATTAAAAGTTCCCATATGGAACATTCTCAGTGCAAAACATACTCATTCTAGACACAAGGATACTATCGATATAAATCGGAATTTGCTCTCAATACCTGCTGTGAATGGTGCCACCATTAATTCCCCCCTAGACGTTCCCACTTAATATAAAAAAAAAAAAACAAAAAAAAAAAAACCTCAAAAAAAAAAAAAAAAAAAAAAAAAAAAAAAAAAAAAAAAAAAAAACAAAAAAAAAAAAAAAAATGATAAAAAGAAGAATAGAGCAAAAAAAAAAAAAAACAGACACTATGTGATATCGCACTTAAATCGAACTCCTAGTGTGACAACTTGAACAATTCTTTGAAAAGCTAACTACCACCTCCCGCGCACATATTATCATCCCTAAATAGACGACGCGGCTAACTGACTCTTCTAGACTAGGCTAAAACTAGGGAGACACTAGCCTTTGTTCTTGTATTAAATTAGTAATTAAGTCTTATCATCCCGGAAATTGGTGTGACCCCCAAATTATATATTACTATTATTAGGAAAGTAGGAAAAAGGAGTAACAACAATAAAAATGTTTATCTTCACTAAGTTGATAAATAGTGGTATAGCATTCTGTGGACGACGGCATAGCAGTCAGCAAAATAGTCCATTCGATTTACCAGTTGTGACACCATTAAGTACTATAAATTTGTGCAATAATAGTGGACGTAATCAATCAGGGGTCTCAAAAATGTCTTGCATCGAAAGAACAAGACGTTTTAGTATATTACTTCAGCAGCAACGTGATGCTGTGGATCTTAGATATCTTTTACATTCATCTTCTGGAATTGTAAGTAATTTAAATTATGTCCATCGATATAAAATAACTTAATAACTAAATAACTAAGTGAATTTAATTATGCAAAATAGGACTATTTTTGGATAGCTATTACTTGTGCACAGTGTAAAAAGTGTTTTTTTTTTTTTGTTTAAATTTCCCATGAAGTTTTAATTCAAAAGTATCTATTTAAAAAAAAATGGCATGAAATATTTTATTGTTTTCGGAATCTTTTTTTCCATTCATATGGTCCTTTACAGTCCAAAAATCCCTATAACTACTCTTCCCTTAGGTGGTCCTTTTCAAAAATTCAAAGATACAATTCTCTATGGACATCATATGGACTAGTTTTCTTGTTTTTTTTCTTTCTAATATACAAACATAGTCTAAATAGTCGAATATCCAAAAACTAGTGACCCATGGAGCCTTATTTAAGTCTTTTTAGTAGATTATGTGTTTTTGGTTCTACAACGATCAGATTAATGTTCTACATCTATGAATTTATCCGTTCTGTGAAAATTGCATCCAGTTGATAAAATTATGTAAAGATTTTTCTAGTAAGAAATATTTTTTCGTGGTGTTTTTCTTTAATCTATCCCATTTATTCTCTATCACCCCTACACATTGACTAGGAAAAATTTAAAAAACTAAAAAAAAAATTGGGTTAAGCGGGCGTGCAACAAGTTAAAAAAGAAAGGTTCAGTGTTCGATGCCAAAAAAAATTCACAAATGCAACTTTCGCCTTTTTATCAATTAAAGTAAGCAATAGTATTTACTATCATTTTCTTTATTTTTTCGTTATCTCTCTTATCAAATTTATAAGACATTTAGAAGAAATCACAACAGTATAATTTTATTGATATGTATGTATATATATTCTATGGACGGGTAAAATTAATTAAAAAACGATAATTACCAATAATTACCACACCTTTACTTCCTTTCTATTTTTTTTCTAATACCTTATATCATCGTAATGATTGACGGAAGGAGAATGGGAAGTTGGAATTCTTATTGTATCTTCGAAAATTGTTTTTCTAAAACTTCTATTACATTTTCTGTACGGAACCATCGAAGGAGGAGGAGTAGAGAAACAACGAAGAATACCAACAGCTTTTCTTACATCAATTTGCCGACTAGGTGTTTTAACTAAAAGCGTTATATATATATATACACTTTTTTCTTGAATTAGTATGAAGAGAGAAAAGCTTTTCCTGTTTCTACCAGTTTCTGGTACATGCGCTATGACCCTTTTCCCGAATATCCATGTTCACAAAATTGTTCCAACCAACCCCTTTTTACTTTTCTTCTTCGTTCATAAAATTGTATAATGTTTATTCCCTTCACAATGGACGATGTGGTAGAGATTTCTTGCACCGGCGCAGTTTAGAATACTATAAGTTGTCTCTTATGGATTTTGCTATATATCAGAGGGGGGCTCTGCTTTTGCAATATATCGCCCTCATTTGTGGTGTTTCCAAGCCCATCGTAGAACTTCGACCGAATATATATGTATATATACAAGTCGATATGTGAATTATGCTATTTGATGTGCTACTATTAAAAATATGACGATGATGAGAAGTATGGTAGCCGAATAGGGGAGGATGGAGGGTTATTGTTTTGTTGCTATAGACAATCTTTTTCGGATTTTCGGTTAGCAATAGGATGGTTGGTTGGAGTAAGAGGCAATTTTGTGGTGTAAAAGGAATCATTATATTCTACTATATCTCACCATATCTTTGAATACTCCACATGCCTACAATGTTTTCAGAGGAAGGGATGAAGGAACGAGGGTGGTAGAAGAAAATAGTACCTATGTATTCTCTTTCTCACTACAGAAGGGAATGTATATTGTATAATATAGTAGTCCCTAAAAACTCTTTATTTTTGTTGGCTTCTTTTTCCTTTTCCTGGAGACTCTGACTGGACTCTCTTTCTACAATTCCTACTCCCTATTTTCTCCCTATGTTCACCACGATGAATATATCTAAAGCCATCAGGCGTAAAGAAAGTATAGGCTATATGGGAATTGTGGGGAATTCGGGTAAAAGAGGGCCCCAAAAGCGGACCAGGACAAAATTTCGAATGGTAGTATAGTCCAAGTTTGGTGGGAATGTACAAGGTTTAAACTCCATGTTAGTATCATTCTGTGTGCGGGCATCCTGATATCGTTTTTCCCAGCTATAGGAAGAATCTCATTTAAGGAGATTGTGGAATCAGGCATCGAGTCAGACAAAACAGTCAGAAGACAAAGTTTTTTTTTCTATGAATATAGTATTTAACTATTTTCTTATTCTTACTATGATAAAAAAAATAACAACAAAAACGTACGATAAATATATAAAAATATTATAGCAGGAATTTTCGGATTAGAATATTCTCTTAATCGGAAAAGGTATCTCGTTTTTTTTTTTGGGATCGTTGTCGTGGCGTTAAAAAAAAAATAATGATAATATTTTTTTTTCTAATATTCTTATTCCGTTTACGCCGTACTGTGTTTTTTGTGAGTATATCGTTTGTGCTGTGCATTTGGGCCACAACCCACGTCGGAAAAATTATATACCTTTATTTATTTATTATTATTATTATTATTTATTTTTCTTCGCCGGATAAAAAGAAGGTTTTTATCGTATAGTCCGGATAAACAGTAATAATAAATTAATACAAAATTATAAAAGTAAACTATAGCGCAGAATATGAAGGAGAAAAACTTTTGAAATTGTGTGTTAATAGAATTGGACGCGTTTTTATCAGCCTCTGAACCAATGGGGCGATAATATATATATAATTCTTTTTTTTAGTGAGTGGATTAATAAGAGACCACCCATCCGGCGACTACGTTGGTTTCTTATTATATTAGTTTGATAACGATACAACAGAAAAAAACGAAAAACTATAGTGTGTTTTTATTATAGTCGAGAATTGACTTACTCGACCGTAAGGATGCAATAAAATTATACTAAAGTTGTGTATATCTACATTTTTTTGTACTCTGTGCATTTGAGGACTACTATATCGCAACAAGCATACATATTTTTTTCTTCATATTTATTCGTTAGTGCGGTGGAAAGTTTCAATAGAATTCAAGAAAAATTGCTATTTCTCTTAAATAATTATTGTAAAAAAAGAAAAAAACGATTTTTTTGTTTTTTAATGGAAAGTTGAGTTAATGTAAATGTTTATAGTGAGAGAGGTGAAACTCTTCGGCTAACCCTGGTTTTTGGTGGTGTGGTGTAATTTGTGATATCCCGGAAATTGTATTTAAAAAAAAAGGAAAAAAAACAGAGAAAAAGATTTATTTTCATTTCTATAATTGTTGACATACAATTTTAAAGCAATACTATACGTTTTTAAAACCCGCATGTTAATATAATTTATATTTAATTAATATAGACATTTTAAAATATCTTTATATCTTGAAAAAAAAAATAAAAAAAATATAATTAGAATTATTTTGGAGAAAAAGTAGTACTTATAACTACTAAAGTTTTTCTAAAGATTTGTTTTTTGTATTAAAGTAAAAAAAACAAAAACCGGTATACCTTCGGGTTAAAATAATTCCATTATTTAGAAACTCGAAACTTTGTCTATTTACAGATGTACTAAGAAATAAATGGGAGAGTGATTTATTACGACGGCGTTAATAATTTCATAACAGTACCGATAATTCTTAGCCCATATTCCGAGCTGCTCATTAGAGGTAACCACCACCACAATCAAAAGTACTATGACTATGATCAGGGATGCGAGGTGAAGAGGAGGAAATGATCCTCCACCCCCATAAAACTCTGAATCAATGGGAACCAAATTTTAACATTTGTTTTCAGAAAAAGAAAGAAAAGTTCTAATTATTTCCTCCCTATAAATAAGCCTCTCTAATAAAAGGTAATATATCATACCTGTGTAATTGTAGGCTATAGGGTGGTGGGAGGTGTTAAACTTTCACCTAAAGAAACATTCTTAGGATACTAGCCTCTTTTTTTCCCTGGTCAATCATCAAAACCTTCTTGGAAGGTTCCGTTTACCCACATTTACCCTACTACACTACTCTATTTCCCTTCTATCGTCCTATTTCATAAAGTACTCACATTTTTTTGAGTTAGAACGGGTAAAAACAAAACACAGAAGTGAAAACCTAAAAAAAACTAATGTTTTTTTTGTCTAATAGTCTACACCTTTATGGTAGAAACCGCACCTTTTTGAACATTTTCCTAAAAAAAAAGTACATATATATTAAATTAGTGGGCCGAACAGGAGTAGACGCTAGAACTGAGGTTTTACTCTACATGGTCGAGAAGAAAAGTGGTATGAGATACGCCGAAAGTGCAGATTCAGGAAGCTAGCACAACTAGGGGGTGGTCTAGATGGAGGCAGACAGGTAAAACAAGTGAGACACAAGTGGTTTTGTTTACCTGGCGAAAGAAATTGCTTCCTGGATTATTTTTCTTGTTTTTTCTTTTGGCGGGTATAAGGACAACGATAGACATGATAGGGTTTATTGTCGAATCTATAGACGAGATGTTTAAAAATTTTGAACAGGAAGAACAGGCAAAATTTCGAGTTTTTATGTAATTTAAAATATTAACAATTTATGTATACATGTATTTTTATTCTTCAAGGGAGTTGGCACACATAGCGCACAATTTTATTTCTCCCTTTTACACTATTTTGATTATTTTATTGTGTAAAAATCTATAAAATAAAGACAGAAGAAAAAACTAACTATAAAAAAACTCTTCTCTATCAAATAAATGTGAGTGAGTGTTTATAAAATAAAACTTTTGTTTATTCCTCGTAATATATAAAAAGCTTATTCAGTTGTCTTTTCTGTAAACGGCAATTTTGAGTGATTTTTGATAAAAATTTTATTTTATACGGATACTATTTTCTTTTCTTTTTTTTCCTTGTGAGAAACTACTATCTATAAAAATAAACGATAGAATTATTGTGGAATTAATATAAATAAATATAAGAATAAAAACAAGTGAGAGCCCAATAAAAAAAAACAATACCAAATCGAATAGGGAATTTTTTTCAACTTATTAATCCTACAGTACAGTAAAAAAAAACAGTCGATTTCCAAGGTAGCAAGTTAAGGTAACGAAAAGGTTCATTTTAAAAGTTTAAATTTAAGAAGAAACCTTAAAAAACAGTAATATAGTTACTTATTCTTGTTCAGAAGACGAGGACTCTGGAAATTAACAAAATCGCTTTATTTAAAAGAGCCATTACAACGAATTTTTCCTTCCGATAGTTATGTAAATAAAAAGGAGTAAGTAAGTGAATAAAAAATATATTAAAAAAAAACAATTGATGTGTAAATTGAAGAAACAAATTTATGAAAAAGTATTTCGCCTTTTGTGGATCGATTAGCAATAAAAGAAAGACATTTTTGAAATTTCCTTGAAAAAAAGTGTTTGTTTTGTTTTTTTTCTGTCGATAAATCCAAAACGGAAAGAAAGATCAACGATGCAGCAACAATTACAGCAACATCAATATATGATGACTTCACCGAAACCTCATCACAAAGTGATGAGCCCTTTAATCGGTGGACAAAAACAGCAAGCTCATTCGAGCCCTTGTAGTCCACTTTTATCTGCTCGTAATACTTCTGGTTCAAGCCTATCCCTTGGTGCCCACAGTTTGCAATATCAGCAGCAACAGGGGCAACAACAACAACACCATCATCAACAGCAGCAGCAATCTTTCCTGAAGCATCATCAACAGCAACAATACCATTTACATAATTCTGACCAACAGCTGTCGATCCAGGGACCCTACAATTCCCAGACAAATCTTAGTATAGGTAGCATGAATCCCCATGGCCAAGAGAATATGAACGGATTGATGTCATCAATGACTAGTGAACAACAATTGTGTACCCTATATAATGCCCAACAGCATTCTGATTATATAATCTCTGATTATATGGACAAGATAGCAACTAGAATTAGCCTACTAGAAACTGAACTGAAATTCGCGTGGCGTGCACTTGACCTTTTGTCCAATGAGTATGGAAAGATGTGGGCACGTTTAGAGAAGCTAGAAAATATAACAGTCGAACAGCAATCTGTGGTCACTAATTTAATGGGACTTTATAGTAGTACAAGTGGACTAATTGAAATAAATAATGGTGTTGTGGGTGGAGTTAGTGGGAGTGGTGGTATCAGTGGTGCTGGAGTCACCACTGTACCAATTGGGGATGGTGCAAATTTTGAATTCGGACGAAATCTTGATAAAATTCGTGAATTACATTATCAACGGCAACGTCTTGCAACTAGTGAAGAAGAACCTTCGACTAGTGAATTTAATGATATGCTAGAAGAACTTAAAAATGAAGCATTAGAATCGAATGTTGATACAACTGAAGATTATAAATTGCTTGCTCCCCTTCCTTTATCTTCTAGTAATCTTTATCATAGTACTGGTGGAAGAAGATCTAAATCACCCCGACCATCTAGATCCCTTGATGAGACGACTAAAATACATCTTCATGAACAAGAACATTTTGATGAACTGGCAGCTAGTGTTAATGAATCGAATTTAATGAATATGCATCGATTAAGACAAAAATTATATGATAATATGAATGCTGATTTACTTGATTATTGTCAGACAGGTCTTGGAGATAGTGGAAAAACGAATACTCATATAATTCGGGATTTTTTAGGGAATACTACGATTAAAGAGGGTGTTGAAGAGGGTGTAGATCTTATACAACGTGAACAACAGCAACAACAACGACAACATCAGACCGAACAAGGTGAAGACCAACAGGGATTATATAAAGTTCAAACTGATAATAGAATGCGTAGTAGTGATATGGATTTTTTTCGGAGCGGCGAGATAAATCGGGATATATTTAGTGATACCAGTCAAGGTATAGATATTGGAAAAACGGAGTTTTTTCGGATTAATACTGAACAAATTGGATCTGATGGTGCCATATTAACAATACCTATTGATGATTCTGGGGGTGGTGGCTTAAATTCATTTCAAAATCTTGAAAAAGTTATAGAACGTGATGAAATGAATGAAGAATTTTATAAAAATCTGAATCAGGCATATCGTGAAAGTTGTCTTGGACAACAGGGTGGTAATATAATTGAAATAATTCCACCACATAAAGATATACATGAATTGTCTGGTTTAACTGGTTCTGCATCTAGACCAGTATCATCACTTGGTATGATATATGAGGATAATGAAGAACAGGAACAAGAGAGGCCAAGTTCAGCATCAGAAATAGAAGAATTTTTTATGGATAAGCAACAGCAACAGAAACAGTCTTATGTTCCTATTAAAAGTTCCGACCAAATCGATATAAAATATACAACAGCCTTACCAGCAGCTAAGATCGACCAAACCGTAGGTTCTGGATCAATTTTTTTAGGTCAAGATCAATCACAGACTCCAACGGTGGTGGTACCTACTTTCGGTGGTAGCAATGCCCGCATTAAAGAGGGTAAAAAATCGAAAAAGAAAAAGCATCATAAAAATGAAATGGATTTGCTCAATAATTTTAAGACAGCCCTAGCAGCTGAATCATCTAAAACCACTGGTATAAGTGGTGATATTGATACTAATCAAGTTCCCGAACAAATTTTAGGGAATCTAGATCGTGATTCTACACTATTAAAATCGGATATTATGTCTCGTATCCCAAGCAATGGTAGTAATAGAGATACAGCAGCTGGGGACCAGCAAGTAATCGACTATAATGAGCTAATAAATATAATAATTGAAGAGATAAGTAAAATTGAAGATTTGAGTACATTTACTGAAGAACAAATGGAAAAATTAAAAACTCTAATTAGTATGGAAAATACATTTTTCGATAAAATAAAAAAAGTTGATAAAAATTTAATTTTATTATTACTAAATCCTGTAACAAAATCAACAACCGTTGGAGGTGAAAGAGATGAAAATAAATTCGATATACTCTTTCAAAAATTGGAAAAAAATATAAATGTTCTAAAGAAGCTAGTTGGTAATGATCATACGGCCATAAGTAGTAATCACAGAAAATTATTGCCAACAGATACTAGATCTACACCTTGCTCGATATCATCTAAAGTACCGAATACACTTCCAACGTCCGAGTACACCTCCTCTACAGTACTATCATCAGTAAAAACAGTTGCTATAACATTGGATGAAGTACCTAGTGAATTAGATCGCTTAAAGTTAATGCAAGAACAAGAAAATGAACAACAAAAATCCCAATTTGTTACTACTAGTGAAGAACAAATTAATGATGATGATAGAATCATTCTAAAAGAAGATGATTATAGTCGTCATCTATTACGCAACAATTCGAATTTAAATGAGCAATTAAAACTCCTAGACAATAAAGAGACTGAGATTCTAAAAAAATCAATGCAAATCCAGAAAAATTTTGAGGCTATGAATTTATTGAGTACTAGCACGTCAAAGGGTGTATCTACATCCCTATCACCTATAAGGTCGAAAGGACATAGTTCTACTGTTTGGGGTTCTAATTATCAATTAACCGAATATGATGAACATGGCATATATTATGGAGGTAGTGGGGGTGGTGTAGGAGGAGGAAACTATAATAACTTAAATAGCGACAGATTTAGTGATACCGGACAATTTGATATGAATTACTATGATATCGATGATGAAGGAAATAAGAGCCTATCAAGGACTAGTAAACAGACAATGCATTATGCTAGTAGTAGCAATATTTATAATAATGATGAATATATTAAATCGTTAAAAAAAAGTCTTGAACGGCATAATTCTATGCTTTTTCTGCTTCATCTACAAAATCCGAATTATCAGGGTAGAATTGATGATTTTTCTACTTTAACTGATGATGTACTAAGCAATGCATCACAAAGTCCCCCGCCCCCAGCACCCAATGGGGAAGATGGTCTTTTATTAGCAACTGATAATGATATAAGTGAAACTGGTATTGAAGCTGGCAGTAGCTTAGATACCCTTGATCTAGACCATAAAATTTCAGTAATGAACCCGTTTCACGCAGACATTATGATTATGAATGAAAGGATTAAAAAACAAAAACAACAACAACAACAGCAGTTACAGCAGCAACAACAACAACAACAAAGATTAACAACTTCTATAGCTCTATCATCATCTGGATCATCATCGGTGATAACATCAACAACATCATCTGTATTACAAGGTATAGATGCTTCACCGAAAAAGACAAAATCTGATTCGGGATTATCATCAATGAGTGGATTTTCTAGCCTAGAAAAATCCCCAAATTCTCCAGGACATAATAAACAGAATCTATTTACGTCTGGTTCTCGATTATATCTTCACACAATGGAAGAGGGTCCATTTTCATCAAAAGTCCATACTCTTCCTATGCCATCAGTAAGTACGACTAGTTTGACTGCTACACCCACTCAACCAGGTGGTGTAGCAATAACATCACCTGTTATGGGAGTAGGAACATCATCATCGGTCCCACCACTCACTTCTGCGACTAGCTTATCCCCAAAAACGACAGCTAAATTAAACGATTATATGTTTAGTGAAGAAAATCTAAATTATATTAGAGAATTGTCCCAGAACGTGCCAATATGTTCTGCTTTTGAGAACAAGTCTATGTTTGATATACAACGTAAACGGCTTATATCATCTACAGCAAATTTGGATGATATGCTTACCTGGGATAGAAAACAGGAACAAAATATTAAAGAACAAGTTGAACAAACTATTATAGCTGATATTCAAAATTATCCTGATTTAGTCCGTAACCAAGCTAATACTAATTATTTACAAAAATCTCCAACCCCTAGTAATAAATTTGTTGATCAACAGCAAAGGTCTACATTAAGGGTATCTACAAGCAAAAGAAGTGTATCTCGTGGTCTATCTCCTTATTATGAAGAAACAGATATTGATGATGTAGAAATGTTAGCCCAAAAAAATCGCAATCTTACTGACCGTCTTGTATACTATCCATCTTCAAGCAGTTTAAGTGATTATAATAGTTCACGTAATTTGGATTTTATGGGTCAAATGGAACAGCATGGTTATCATCATCGTTCCCAGGACCATAAAAGTCTTGAAAATTTCGATAAAAGACAATTTATAAGGCAATATGATAATCGAGCCTATAGTAATTATATACAACAAATGGGACGATCTGAACAACTTGAATACTTATATCAGCAACAACCCCAACAATTACAACAATATAGACAATACCTGCAACAACAACAACAATTACAACAGCAACAACATTCCTATTTACAAAATCAATCGGGTTATGTAACAATTACTAATGATTTTAGTGACCGTGTTGAAAAAAGTAGGTATCAATCTCAACAGGCTGTTGTTATACAACAACAAATGCTTCAACAACAGCATCAACAGTTACAGCAACAGCAACAGCAATTACATCTGCAACAGACACAACAGCAACATCATCAGCAGCAACAGCAGCAGTCGGGACAATCCCAACAGTCCCATCATAAGTACTTAAGTAAATTCTCAAATTGGCTCCCAGATTTAAAGCTGAAGCATATGGCACGTCGGCATAGGTCTCAATCACTACCTGCTGGTGCTGAGGTAGATCAAGCCGACCTTAAACAATTCCAACAGTACAAGGACCAGCAACAAGTTAGTGATGGTGGATCTAGTGCACGGTCATTAGGAAAAATTCCAATGATTCGTAGACGAGGCACCTTCTCTACTGCTCAAGCACCAGCTGGTAAAAAGAAAAAGCGCTCTCTATCAGCAACTATGTCGAATATAATGCAAAAAGCTAAAATCTATAGGCGACATAGCTTCTCGACTAGATCTATGTCTAGTCCTGTCCATCGGCCAGGTTCGGCAACTAGTTCTAGTATGTCTGACCCAGAGGCAGACTTTCAGAATTTTATGTCGTCTGATAATGACGAAAGTCTTAGTGAAAATGAGAAGATTACTCTAAAACAGCAAAAAATGCAGCAAATGTTAAAAAATGGTAATGGGAGTGGGGTTAGATCCCATCAACAACAGCATAGACAACAATTACAGCAACAATTACAACAGCAAGAGGAATATTTTCAACGGGCATCACAATTTGAAATGGTAGGGGGTGGAATTAAGGCTACAACACTTGATCACAGTGATATGATTCCACACCCCTCGTCGTCCTCATCGTCGACTTCTCGTAGACGATCCAAGCATTCAATACATGAGAGCACCGACGAGGAGCCGATTGATAAGTACGTCGAGGACTACAGTAGCGTTAGTAGCAAGGGTACTAGAAGACGATCCAGTGACAATCAATCAATCCAACAAGAGACTACCCATAAGGAGCCACCGTCTAGGCGCCGTTCAAGCGATAGAAGTATAAAACAAGAGGAAGTAGAGCATATTGTACAAGAAGAAGGCAATGAAGATGATATTTTTATGAATCCTATGTTCCCTACTGTTGGTGATGCAATTCGTCATCATCTTCCTGAAGAGAATATTGAAGAGGGGCAAGAAGGTGCTGAATCTTCTTCTGTAGTACTGCAAGATAAACAGACTCATAAAGTATCTCATGAGAAAGAGGTACAAGAAATGCCAGAGAAAGTATCATCTGTTGTAGATATTCGTATAAATGCAGAACATCAGCAACAACAGTCTCCTGAGCTAGAGGAGGAAGCCGTACAGCAAAAATTTGAACCTCAACGTCCTATTACAGCCCCACAGCATAAACATCCTCATATTGGTCATCAATTACAGAAAAGTCACTCTATTTATGTCGAGGATGAAACGTTCATGGCTGGAGAAGATTACCAGCAGTATTCGGACGTTCAGGCGCCACAAAATCTACGACATGTAACACAAGAGGATATTGTAATGGTATCTAGCAAGGAGAGCCCAAGGAGCTTCAAATTGGGGCCTAGGAATCAGGCTAGCTTAGATATTCCAAGCACTTCCCGGGATGATGAGGATAATCGTAGTCAGCACTCATACCGGACGGTTTCGTCTTCGCGGCGCCAGAGTACTGAGGATAGTATAGATACTGATGATGAGTATTTCTGTTATGAGCTGAGAAAGCTCGAGGAACTAGAACGACGAAGTCACATGGAATCTTCGAATTATTATGATGATAGGGGTAGGGAAGGGGAGAATCTTTTATCAAAAATTGATCAATTGGGTATCGAAGATGATGATCAATTACGGTTCAGTGATACGGACACATATCAGCCAGATGAAGATGTTAAGGAGAAGATGTCCTTCGTTCTTCGGGAATTAAAGAGTGTCGTTAAATTGCAACCGGAAATTAAAATATCTCAGAAACGTGGTAAGACCGAGGGGGGAAGGGGTTATCAGAAACAAGATGTATATGAGAAATTTGCTAAAGTAACAGATATTCATGGTTGGCAAAAAGAAGAGAGTGGGGAAGAGGAGCAACAAATGATGGATGAATTAAATTTAGTCGAATCAGATATGTTAAATGATCAAAGAAGGAATCGACATCGTCAGGTGAAAAAGGTGAAAAAACGAAGAAGAAAAAGTTATGAGAAAGTAACTGAAGTAGAAACGGAAAGTACAGAAGAAGAGGGTAGATATTCTACATCACCATATTCCTCAGATGAAGAGGAACGTGGTAGAGACCATGATGATAAAAAATCTCAATCATCTGGAGCAACATCTGGTCCAGATACACCTGGCGATATAACAGAAGATGAGGAAGCTGATTATGGTCAAGTATTTAAAACAATGGCCAATTATAATGAATTTAAAGAAAAACAAAGGCAAGAAATACGACAGGCAAAAAACGGGGTGGCGATCAGCTCTTCTATAGTAGCACCGGATAAGGGAGGCGAACCATTTGATAGTAATGAGGGCGTACAAATTATAGAAGAACAAGAACAATATCTTCAACAATATCAAGATGATAATACTCAAATACAACAGCAGCTAGTAGAACAACAACAACAACAACAACTATTTAAAGAGCAGGGTGATGAACAAATTCTAGAAGATGTATTTATTGATGGAACGGCTCCACCTTCAACAGGTAGCCGAGAAATAAGTCGACGTCAAAGTGATACTATTGATACAATAGTACCATCTCAAATTGTTGGTACTGGACCACAACAGCATGTCGGCGAACAGAAAGGGGCTGCTACTAAATCACTCAGCCATGAATCTAGCCAAGAGAGTAATGCAAATGGGGCCCTCGGTAGTAGTAAATGGAAACTATTAAAAACGCTTAAAGAAAAGAAAATTGAAGAAAAGAACAATCAAGAAAAAATTAAAGAAGAGGAGCTGATCAAGGAAAAAGATAAGGTGAGTTTAATCGACGAAGGGATGTAATAGATTACTTCGTTCGAAATAAAATAAAATAGTATATACTTTTCGAAAATTCATTTATACTATCTCTGGAAAGGGTATCTCCCTAGAAAAATGCTTATATTATATTGTAGTATACACCTCAAGATATTAAATCCACATAGGCCACATTTAGGCTAAAACGTTCTATAGGAAACAGACAGTCGGCATATATATATGATATAAAGAAAAAGTTATTTAGCGATTTCCTAGTAGATGCTATCATAAAAAAAAATCCAACTGTATGGATTTTATTCAAATGTATAAAATGCCACAAATTGGCATTGTTTCATCTCACCTGCTCATTCTTAAGTACCTTGCGAGCTTTTCAAGGCACAGGTAACTCGAATATATGATGAATGGCAGGGTAGGTAAAAGGTACTTTCTAGCAGCCAGAAAAGGGATAAGGGGGACGGCAGTTTATTAACGGGCCTGATGGTGCACTTACTATTTTTTCTCTTGTTATTTTGTTTATTTGTGCTGCGTTTTTTTTTTTGTTTGGTATAGAGTTACATTCATTCAGTGGCTGAGATGACGACTGGATGAGGCAAGGAAACACATTACGCCTTGAGGAAATTTTTTTTTGCTTTGTTTTGTTGTTTTTTTCTATTTGTTTAACCTGTTGCAAATATGGAAATGGATTTCGTTTTGTTTATGTTCCATATGAAAGCCCTTTGTGGTTTTTTTCTTTTCCTTTTTTTTTTGTCTAGAGTAATATAATAATAGACCTTGTAGTACATCTGCACCTATTTCTGTTAATATAAGAAATACCTGAAGATATTAAGAAATTCTATTGGCTTAATATATTTATTGATCTATTTTAATTTATTTTTTAAATAAAAACTTTCCTGGACATTTTCATTTTCCATTACTCTTTATAGCAAATATGTCATATGCAGAAAAAGGTTCCTTTAAACTAGATTTTATTTTTAATTTCTCATTAATAAAATACGACAATGACTAAAGGAGATTTCTTTGTTTTTTTTTTTTATATTATATATTGTTATAAATGTATCTCTCAGGAGCACATGAAATACAAAATTAAAAGAAGAAAAAGATTCTACGCCTCATTAGAAGACGATATTCATTCTATTTTCATTTTTATTCTCATATAAGATAGAAGTGAATTGCTTCGAGTGCATCAACCCATGACCTAAATTCAGATATAGTATCCTTTTCTCGGTATTTAGTTCTACAGAGCAACTATTTCTACACTAACAAAAAAGTGCAAAAATTATAGAAGAAAAAAAAGGAGATGAAGTTGAAAACAATGCCCTCATGAGAAGTAGTAGCTTCAATAGCAGAAAGATTAAAAGGATTTCGACACTGTGGATATAAAAAGGAATAGGGATACAAAATATAAACTGTGACCGACCGACAGGCAGGCAAGCAGGCAAGCAGGCAGACAGACAGACAGACAGTCTTTTGCCTGTGAATGGAGAATTGAAATAATAATCCCTGGATTATTTTAAATACGCTTTTTAAGCATAGTAGGAAATTTCAATTCCGTTTCGTTAAACTTGAATAGATTTACAGAAGATTATCCTCTGGGATAGGGAAATTCCGGCTAAGGGTTATATAAAAGAAAAAGCCAGTGTTAAATAATTAATATTCTTTTTTTGAGGTCTTTGCCCTTCTAAATAAAAAACAAAAAAAACCAGTAGTTGACTACATATGTCCTTTATGACGAAGCATCCAATCGATTTCTAAAGGACTCCCCTGAAGGGTAGTTATAATGGGGAGCATAGTAAAATTTGCTTGTTACCGTACACAAAAGGCTTCTTTTTCCTTTAGATAATCTAGGGTCTTCTTGTTATTCTTCCTACAAAAAAAAAATTCCTGGAAATAATGTTTTTTCGTTTTAATTACACCCATGGTGACGATGGCTGCCTTTTTTCGTTTTGTACCTGTAACTATACAAAAATAAAATAAGACGATGGACGAAAGTCGACACAGTTTGTCGTTTGGAAATAATTGGAAGTTCATGCGGACCCTTATTATCTTTCTAAGGGATCAAGGTCATTTTGTTTACGACTGACTTTGGGGGTGGTAACTAGGGGCGACTAGCAGTGTGAGCTGCTCGTAATAGTTAAAAACGTCCAACGTCCTTAAACGTCTACATCGTCTAAAGCCTTCGCCGTCGTCAAGTATACTCTGTTACCTCCTACAGGTAGGAGGAGTGGCTGATTGGATCGGTAAGTGTATGAGAAGGCGGCATATGAAGGACTCTTATGGGGATTTATTTTTATTTTCTTTTTTTCGTCTGGAGCTTTAGCAGCGACTCTTTAAAAAAAAATAATGCAATCTTCTCCACCCATTTTTGCTTTATTATACCTCATTAGTTTGAAGCATGAGCAACAGCAAAAAAAAAAGAAATAAATCATTCTTTTTGTTCCCACCTTCCCATTTTTTTATTTTTATACAAGCAGCAAACCTGCTCCTATGACTGACTTTAGTACAAATGGCGTTAAAGTACTTTTCGGTAATTGTGGGTAGGAAAGAGGCTAGGCAAAGCCCAGAGTGCTTAGAATCCTACTCCTCCTTATCCTCCTTATTATTACTCCTTTTTAGAAACACTAGGCATGACTTCTTGCACGCTCAACTTAATGCTACACTTAATTCGTGCCTAAGAATGGAATATGTGGGACACAAGGTATAAAAGACATCTACTTCCTGTTTTGCGTTTATTTAATGGGCTCGGGAATCCCTTTAACACACCCTCATATCCTCCTCCTCCGCTGCTATCCATCTTCACCGGGAACTTATACTCAGCATGCAAGGTCTTGCGGTAGGCCTAGGCCTAGCCTATGATTTCTTCTTCTCTCCTTGGGCATCATCATCCATCCCACATTCCTTTTAAAGTGGGTTGCACTTACTTTTTTTTAGTTGAGGGAAAAGGACGAAGAAACATTCTACCACGGAAACTAAGAAATTTCATGAAATGATACTCTCTTTTCTGTATTTAAAGTAGAAAATGCTTTATTTCCTCAATTTTCACAGAATTTTATTATATTTCCCTTTTGGTAGGCCTACTATTCTTTTTCTTCTTTCATATAGAATTTACGAGTGTAAATAGTTTGGGGCAAAGTATGAAAAAAACACCTGAAGCAATTTACTTATTCGTGTTTTAACACGGCTAAGGTTTTTCTCTGAATGAACTGAATAAAATGCCAATGACTCTTTTTAGTCTAGCATCTCAAGGATAGGGTTATTAGAAAGTACAAGAACAGGAAACTACTATTAATAACATCCTCTTTGTAAAGGAACATTGGATTCTGGAGATCGTACGAAGTATCTTAAATAACTTTAAAGCAAAGTAAAGGGTGTGTAAAATGAACCTAGTGGGGTTTTTCGGGGGCGGGAATGGTTTAGTGGATTAGATGGTGGCTTAGGGGTGTAAAAAGAATTTCAAAAAGGCGGTAGAAAACAGAAAAAATTTCATTAGAAGTCTTAAATGAATGCGATGTCTGGTTCTTCCATGAATGTGAAGGGGTATCTCTTGAGGAATTTTTTAATATTCACATCGTTTCTTTTTATTACTTTTCTTTTTTTTCTTATGCCATTCGAGGCACTTTAGGTTTCTTCTTTTCTTTTGTATTGTCTCAACGAAGTAACAAGAAAAAAAAATACAAGACGTAAAAATAAAAATACTTAAATATATCCTTAGGCAGTTTTTACAATCAGACTTTCTTCAATATAGTCTGACGACTTTTGTGGGTGGTAGCAGCGTTTATAACTTCATCTCAACCACTTGCACTCAAGATACAACAAGGAGAATAAGATTTCCTTTATATATATATATATTTCTTTTTTCCGTTTTTTGTTTTTTTTTTTTTTTTTGTATAAAGAAAAGGAAAATCAACAGAGGAAAATGTTTTCAAAAGAGCAACAGGTGACGACGATTATAGCTCCTAGTCTTTTTATGATACTTCCAATTGGTGATGATAGAGTGAAGTGTTTCCGTTTTAAATTTTAAATATGAAATGATTTAAATAAATAAATAATTAGTGGATCACTTACCATCCATGTCCAATATATGCCCTTCTATATCTAGAATGGAACCGGTGCAGGTGAAGGCAGCGGACGTGGCAATGGGCACCCTGGTGATAATCCGTTTTATAGCAATATCGATAGTATGCCAGATATTCGACCCAGAAGGAAATCTATACCATTGGTCTCCGAGCTGGTAAGTACAATTTGAAAATAAAAAACAAAAATATATATAGAAAAAAAATTAAGACACATATCCTCTTTGATATCGTATTCAGATAAAAATCAAAAATCATGCCCATTATTTTCTAATTCTTCCAATTTGTGTCCCTCTAAATAAAAACTTTATAATCGTATATTATTTTTTTATTTTTTAAGTCAATACAATAAAAAATATATCGTTAACATCGTGTGTGATATTATTTAATATTTTATTTCAATTAAAAAATACTATCAGCATTTCATAATTTTATCAATGTGTGAAGTGTGTTGCTTAAATCTATCTATCCCTAACGTGTCGTCTATGTAATAAATATTTAATAATATTTTTTTTATTAACAAAAGATTTATTGTTTGTTTTTTTTTTCTTTTCTTTATGGTATTTTATAAAAGCAGATGAACTAGCCCTATGATTACCAGAAATAAAATATAAATATTTTTATATCAGAATTTCAAACTGAATTTCTAGGACTGAGAAGCTGCTTGTAAATTATAGTTTTTTTTTAACTTTTATATTTTCTTATGTTGATTTTTTTTAATTTTGTTTAAAAAAAACAATTAATCAAAAAAAAAAAAAAAATAAATAAAATAATAATACATTTTAATTATTTTTCCATTTGATATATTCAAAACAATGATATAAAAGAAATTAATTGTGTTTGTTTTTGTGTGTTTTTTTTCAATGGATCCAAAGGTGCTCAAGGTACATCTTATTATAATTTCATTTAAAATTTGATTTTTTACTATTGTTACTGGTTATTATATTAATTCCTTATCTGCTTGTCAAATTCATAAGCTATACGAATTTAATTCATCACTTTATATACACTAATAATAAAAATGTTTTATTATAGCATGTTTTGTGCTTCAATTAATTGAATTAATTATTGCTTAAAAGCATGTTCTAGTTTTTCAAATTAACGAGACGTTAAAAATGGCACCTACATGTACTCTAACCAAAGATAAAGATTTATATAATTATTTATCCAATAAAAAAAGAAGAAACTATTAAATATAATAGAGGAGATATAATATTTTGTCTCATATATGACCATATCCCCTTTTGTTGGTGTGGGAGTTGACCTAATAAATGAGGTAAATTAATTAATATCGATGCTTTCTTATGATGAATAAGGGTAGTAGGGGTATTGATGGCCTCTTTTTTTGGGTAGGACATGTTTGGAATTCCATATTGTAAGTATATTTTCAGTTTTAGGGGTCCACTTGTATAGCCATCACTGTTTACAACAAAATTTCCAGTATAACTACTTAAATATACGGCGAATGTTTTTTTTCTTTTTTTTTTTCTATTTCTGCTTTTTTGATTTTGTAATTTGATTTATTTATTTATTCATTTGTTTTTATTCTGTGAAGGTAAGTGTTCAATCATTACTTTAAAATGCCTTATAAAAATGCTCTATTTTAATAAGCTTTGCTTTAATTATTAATGTTGTACTATTACTATTAAAATTCTATACACCGTTTAGAGATTATTCAAATAAAACATATTTAATTTTTTATTTTTATCCTAAATTAATTATTTACTAAATTTTGCTGTTTGTTTTATGGCAGTTTTTTCTCTTGAATTATTGAATTACATGTTTGATTAAAAATTTTTTTTCAATTATCTTATATGTGATAACTTTAATCATACCATTTAATTCTAATGCTTTGTTATGATTTTAATGCATGGTAGTTTTATTAAAAATTTGTTTTTATTTTTGTTTTATTTCTCTTTTTTAATAAATTTAAATATAAAATTTATTTAATATAAATCTTATATTTCTTATTATACGTAAATATAAATAATTTTTTTTATATAGACAATGGCAGCAACGAAACGAAATGCTGGTCTAACATCGGCAGTACCTCGAGCAACCCTTAAAGATGAGGAATTGGTATGTATTATAGGCTTTGTTTTTATATCGTTCTTTTTATTTATTTTTTTGCGAACAATTAACTATTTAATAAGTATCGTTTTTTTTGTTTTTTTTTTCTAATTTTCAGAAAATGCATGTCTATAAAAAGGCATTACAGGCTCTAATTTATCCCATATCTTCAACTACCCCACATAATTTTGTACTATGGACCGCAACATCACCAACGTATTGCTACGAATGTGAAGGTCTACTATGGGGTATCGCTAGACAAGGTGTTAGATGTACTGAATGTGGTGTTAAATGCCATGAAAAGTGCAAAGATTTATTAAATGCAGATTGCCTACAGAGTATGTTATATTATAATTGATTTGTTTTCTTTTTTCTGATAGTATATGATTTTCATAATTTACAAAAAATTTTTTAATAATTAATATATTATTTAAAAATTACCATGACTTTTTTTCTTTTTTCTTTTAACTTATAGGAGCTGCCGAAAAGAGCTCAAAACATGGTGCAGAAGATAAAGCTAATTCTATTATAAAAGCAATGACTGAACGTATGAAACAACGAGAACGTGAAAAACCAGAAATATTTGAACTCATCAGGTAAGTTAGTTGTATATATATAAAAACAAAATAAAATAAAATATATATTGAAAAAATAAAAAAATAAAATTTTTTTAGTATATTTATAATATATCCAATATTTTGATATATATAAATTTTACATAATTTTCTTTCCAAGAAATTATATAAAATTCGACTGTAATCTTTACCAATTTTTAGATATATATTTTTTTAAGAAAATATATATAAATTACCATTTTTTCAATTTTTTTCTTCAAGAGGACCATGTTATAAAAAACAAAAATTAAAAAAACACACAAGAAAATCGAGTATTTTTGTTCTTTTTGTATTTAATTTATAAAAAAAAAAGATTTTTTTTGTTGTCTGTTTTTTTTTCTCAATGAAAAAAAAAAAAAACAAAAACGAAGAAGCAACAGAATATTTTTTTGTCAAATTTATTGTACGTGTATAGAGCGGTATTCAACGTTGATGAAAAAAGCCATGCGGGTCATTTGATGGCAGTGAAACAAAGCGTTTTGGATGGAACTAGCAAGTGGTCAGCTAAAATAGCCATAACAGGTTTGCAAAATCAAACACTTAAATAAATAGACAAAAATTAAAATTAAAGTAAAAAAAATAAATAAAAAATAAATACATAAATAATATTATAGTTAGGAAAAAAAAAACAAAAAAAAGAGATATTGTAGCTTTTAGATAAAAGGGATAATATGATACATTATACAGATATATTTACAAGCTCCATACAAAAATACCCTCCTGAATGTTTTGAACGATGGCAGGGGCTTTCTTATTTTGCTAGCTTTCAAATACAATATATTCTACATATTTGATATAAGCGTATATGTTGTTATATGTTATGTGGCAACAAATATTTTAACGTTTTCATTTTTATGTTCGACATTTTTCGTTGCCGTGTTTTATACCTTAAAAAAAACACTATATAGACATAAATATCGTCTTTTAGTTTTTAATATGAGAAACTATCGAGTTCAATTTAACTCTCTGGGGAATTTTATTTTATTCCCTTATATACACATGTATAAATATACTTTTATTTTTTACTATTATTATATTCCCTTTATTATGCATCCTATCCTATAATTAAAACATTTATAAAAAAATTAAAGTAAAATAAAAAAAAATTCCCCAAAGGTTTTCTGATGTTATTTTTAATTAGAATTTCTATCAATAAAATAAATTAATAAATAAAAATTATGTCGAACGTTTATAAAGATGATTTAAAACTAAAAATAAGCAGTTTTAGATCTTTCACTGTTTCCTCGTATATTTCATTAAGTGTCCCCATTGCATTTTGGTGTATTTTATTTTATTTTTATTTTATTTTTTTAAAATGTAATAATAATTTAAATTGATGTATATTGTTTCTTTTTGTTGGATTCGATGTAGTATTTTAATGTATAATCTAAAACTGCTTGTGAGTGTGTATTAATGTCTCTTCTCCATTGTTTTCTTTGTTTTTTTTGTCAAGAATGTATTTTAATTTGATTTTATGTAAAATGCTTCAGAGAATTGGCAAAAAAAACGGTAGTAAATTAATTTATCTACTATTAAAAATCTCTTCTGTAATAGAAGAAAAATTCCTGATAAAATAAGGATAATTCTCCTTAAAGTGTTCTGATGAACTTAAACCTGGGGGCTTAAAAAACTTCGTACCGAACTTTAGCTCTTTCAAATAAATAAATATTATTAATCCTTTTTAAAAGCAAAAGGATTATATAAAAAAGAAAATGAAAGGTTTTACGACCTCCCAGTCCAAGCAAAAGAAAGTAAAATAAAATCATAATAATATTTTGCCTATTAATTTAATTTTGCTTTTATTTCCTTTATGAAACTGAAAAATAAATATTTTAAGCAATAAAAACAGCGCAGCAATGACTGCATCCGTATATAACAAAAATTAAAAAAACATAGCTGTAATTTGTAGGTTTAAACACGTAATTTTTAGTAAAATTTTTATTAAAACAGCGCTATTTACGACTGCAGTAGTGGTTCATTAGTGTTTGAAGCAAAAAATAAATAAATAAATAATGCAATTTAAAAAAAAAATATTTTATCATTTTTCTGCAGTTCCAAGCAGAAAATTTTGTCAAAGGAATTGACCAAAAACTCCTCGAATAAATATTCTATATATTTTATTTGTTTCCATTTTAAAAATAGTACACAATATAACACGATTGTTTTGCTGCCGGTTTGTTAATAATATTCCTTTTTTTTGGTTATTTTTAATGTGCACAAAACCGTTGATATATTTGGGGAAAATTAAATAAATCATGAGGATGATATCGCATATGATATCATATTTTATTATTCTTATTATTTTTATTTTATGATTATATTTTTATTTTATTTTATGTTTTATTGTACTGGTGACAGAGAGAGTGCTACTATCTACTGGAATTTATGTATGTGTTTGTGTTTATAATCAATTTAATATAAAAGAAATTTAAATTTTAAAATTGTTGAAACATTTGGTGGTTCCCCTTTAAAATAACGCCTGAAATATTGCCAAATTAGAAGTGTTTATTTTTTTAAGTAAAAAACATAAAAAATAAAATATATTGAATAAAAATGTCTTATATTTTTACAATATTTGTTAGAAATTTTTATTTTATTTTCAATTAGAATATATCCCTGCACTTCCTTATACTTAACACTTTTAATCACCATTTGTTCCAACAATGCCTCAATTTAATAACCAAAAAAAAAAATAATCCCGAAGAGCAAACACACCAAAAATTGGGTAGAAACGAATGCTCAGAAAGAAACTACGATTATCACATTAATAAATTAATAAAGAAAAACAAAAATAAATAAAAAAATTGAAAACTTTTAAAGGATGACTTTCGGTGTGGATCCAGATACACACATAGATTCATTAGAGCAGGCCGAGCGAGCTACCGTTGAGGGAACATCTAAATGGTCAGCAAAATTAACTATTACAGGTACACAATAAAAAGCCACAAAAAAAAATCCAAAAAAAAAACATACGAATTTTTCATTTTGTTTCGCCAAAAAAAAAAAACAAAATTTAAATAAACATAAGGGTAAATAAAATAGAAACAAAAACAAAACTATCGTATGGATCATTGGATAAAAACAAATGCTCCGAAGCAAGTTTTTTTTACAAAAAAAAAGAACAATCAACACGCAGACCTTATCACTCGTATTCGTTAAGATACTCTCATCATTTTTTTTTTAAATAAATTAATCGTCTTGGTTATCGGTCCACAATCACCGCATATTTTTTGATCACATGACTACCTACACGTTTTTTGCATATTCTATTTAAAAATAAGAATATATAGTTATTTTTTGAAATCCTTCAAACAAATGTCTTTTTGTAAAATATCTCTATTTCCTCCTATCAGCAAAATGTTGGAAAACTTATTATCACCATATTTCACTCGACAAGCATATTTTCTTTTAAATTTTTTTTATTTTTGCAATTACAAGGTTTTTGATTTAACATAAAATGCCTTCCAAAAGTGGCCAGAGATTCAGTAGATATAAGTGCGTGGTGGGTGGTGGTTGATCGGTGGGTAGGCGGGTGGGTGTGCGTGTACGTTTATAAAATCGGAATCCAGTTGTTAATTAAATAATTTTTGAATTTTGCATACTAAGTCATACTATAATTCAACTATTCTCTAAATATTTCTATATCTAAAGAGATATAAAGCAAAAAAAAAAATAATAATAATAACTAAAAGGAGAAATTGCCTTAGTCTATACATTTTTAATCACGTTTTCACGGGGGTATTAGTTTTTATCGTGTCCTCGAATAAGCAAGAAAAATAAAAACATATCATTTCAACTTTTATTTCCACTTTAAACCCCTTTAAAACCCCCCTCATCACGTCCTCAAAATCTCTCTTCTGGGTTTAAAAAAAAACAAAAAACAAAAAATACAGAAATCCATTGAAATTTGCTAATTAAATGATACGACTATACGAGAAAGCAAAAATGAGGCCATGAACACATTTTTAATCGATTTCAAAAGATTCCGACGATAAAGTTCTATTCTCTATAGAATACCACGTACAGAAGGGTGAGGGCGGACCACGGGGAAAGGGGTTCCGGGGAATTCAATCACAGAAATAGTAATGAAAATTCCACCCTCGCTATTGTTTTCAAATTTTTATCTCATGGAAGAATGAAGGTAACGTGGCCTTGATGATCTTTTTGGTCCACTGGGGGGATTAATTAAAATAATTTTAAGTTAATTAAGTGGTACGATATTATTTTTATTATTAATGTTATTATTATTTTTTAATGATTATTAAATTGTTAAGTATAATAGGGAATGCATTATTTTTTTTTTTTTATTTAATTAAACATTTCTTCACAAATTCATCTATTTCACTATCAAAACATATGAAACATACTTTTAACACCTATCGCCTCTACAAAAAATGTTTGAAATGGAAAAATAGTTAATTTTTTAAAAGTTCATTGATTAAAATCAAAAAATTTAGAGTTTTCCCTCTTCCTCTCTCTCTCTCTCTCTCTCTATCTATTTCTTTTTTATTCACCGAATTATGTAACTCTATTTGCTAAAATCATTGAATCAATAAATACTTGTGTAAAAAAAAAAAAATGGAAGTATTAAAACTATAATTGATAAATAAAAAAACTCTTTGTAGCTACCGTTTTTTAAAATTTGTGTTAATTAAGTATCTACTTATTGTTTGAGTTCGACACTAGCCAGTAATTAGTTAGACTTTAATTCCTTTAAATTATCTCTATCTATAACTAATATATTTTTAAATTTCGTAAAGTATATTGAATTCTTTTTGTTCGCACTGAAAGGTTTTTCAATGTGTTTAATAAAAACTACTATTGGAAGACCTAAGATATAGTCAAGCTACAATTGTTAATTCTTTAAAGTAGCTACAAATTGATGTATTTATTGTTATTATTATTATTATTATTTTTCAAATTACCGATTTTTTATCAATGTTTCATTCTTTATTAAAAGAATGCATAAAAAAAAGTTACAAAAACCTCAACCAAAAGTATATAATAATGAATTTGGCTATTAACATTACTGATTTTTATTTCTGTATTTCGCGATTTCTAAACCATGCTCCTAGTCATGCTATAGCTTACCAATGCTCCAATATTTACGTTTATCATACTGATAAAATATTAAAAATGGTAATGATAACGAATTAAATAAATGGTAAAAGACTTTTCTCTCCTTCTCTGATTCTATCTATAAATTTTCAAATAGCCCTTTGTATGCTCCCCTAAAGATTTCATCTTATCCAGGCACATTCTATTCAAACCTTGTATGTTCTTTTTTTTTTTAAAAAAAAGGTATATTTTATTAATAAAAATTCTGGATGATTCTTGGTTGCTGTATGGTTCTTGCTTTAGGGATTGTTTTTTCTCGTTAATTTATTCCTTATGAATTCTTTAAATAATATCAAAAACAGTCTTAAAATGGAAAAGAAAAAAAAACAATTAAATGAAATATATTAACAACTTTTAAATGCCCCCAGTATTACTATATAATACAGATTCCTATTTTTCTACCTATTTTGTAATTTATTAGTATTAAAAATATTGTATAAGGCCTTTGAAACGGCTTCATACAAATCTTAGACCTTCAAAATTAATAAAGTATAAAACAAAACAAATGAAAAAAAGTACTTTGTATTAAACGGATATTAAGGCGGGTATGTATGAAGATACTTCAGTGCATCTGAGCTTCTATGGAAAATCGAAAAAAAATTTTTTTTCGACGCCAAAAACAAGAAAATAAAAAAACGTATATTAAAAAAAGCAAAACAGAGCAGTTGACAAAATTTATATTAAAATAATTCGGGCTCATTTTAAATTTGTTTTAGAGCATGTAAAAAAAACGCTTGTATATATTAAATGTGTTAACGCTTTTTAAATTAAATTATATTTTGTTTTCGTATGTATATTTAATTGAGGAGATATTGTGTATAATTGTGTTGCCATTAATACCACATATTACTTTCTTTTTAAATAAATTATTCTCAAGTACTGTATGAAGGTCTCTTATGCATGCATGTGCTGAAGCAGGTGCTTCTTCTATGCAAAAATTACCTGAACAAAATTTACTACTGGTATTATAAAATTTTCTTTATTGTATCGCAGCATGGATTTGTCTAGCTTTTCTGTATATATTGCATAAGAGGGTAACGGAAAAATGTCTATATTATTGAAAATATAAAAAAAAATTGATATGTGATCTTTTTCGTTGCCCTTCAAAAATGTCGTAAAATTACTGAATGGCATGTTATAATATTAATTGTAATATAATATTAAAATTCTCATACATAATTCAACACAGTAAAACACTCTCAAGGAATAGGGATTTTTTTAAACATTTCGCACGACACATCTGCCCCCTTAAAGGACACCCAATTAATATTGTAACATAAACAGACTCACGCACATACACCCCCAATATAAACATCCACATATTCTCTGCATAGAATATTTAAAAAAAAATAGAAATAAAAATAAAAATTCAAACATTATAAGGAAAAAATATATATACATATATTATTAAATAATTACGAAAAATTATCCGTCAGGCAGAAAAAGAAATAGTCACAATATAAACGCTCGAAGAACTCAGTCATAGTATCATTCCCTATAAGAATTTTTATATTGCACAGATTCCTACTAATAGAAGATTTTATGAAAAAAAAACCTATTTCTAAGACTGAGTTCTTCCCTTTTTTTATAATTATTGTTATAATTTTATATATTATTTTTATTTTATTTTTTTTAATGCTATAGAATATTCTTATAGATATAAGATATAGTTGATGATAATTGAAAAAATAAATATTAATATACTTTTTTTTCTTTTTTCTCTTCTCTTTCTCCCATTTCATCCATTCACAAAAAATATCAAAAACAAAAATGAATACAATAAAATAAAAAGTAATATGCGCTCAAGGTCTAATTGCAAAAGATAAAAGTGGTACTAGTGATCCTTACGTTACAGTCCAAGTGAGTAAGGTTAAAAAACGTACAAGGACAATGCCACAAGAACTGAATCCTGTGTGGAATGAGAAATTTCATTTGTAAGTAATAATAATAATAATAATAATACTTTAATTACCCCCATATTTCTTTCCATTTTAATTAGTTTATTAAAATTTATATTTTATACATACAGTGAATGTCACAATTCATCAGATCGTATTAAAGTACGTGTTTGGGATGAGGATAATGATTTAAAATCCAAACTTCGCCAAAAATTAACACGCGAATCTGATGATTTTTTGGGACAAACGATCATCGAAGTTAGAACCCTATCCGGCGAAATGGATGTATGGTATAATTTGGAAAAGCGTACAGATAAATCTGCTGTATCTGGTGCAATACGTTTGCATATATCAGTCGAAATAAAGGGTGAAGAGAAAGTAGCACCATATCACGTCCAGTACACATGCCTTCATGAAAATTTATTTCATTATTTATGCGAAGAGAATGGCAGAATGGTAAGTTTAAAAAAAAATAAGAAATATATATGATATATATATATACATATATTTGTTTTTTAATAAAAAAAAATTCATCTAAAAACTATTATTATCTATCATATTCCATCATTTTATAATTTTATTTTTTTTTATTTTTATGATTATTTTTTTTTATCAAAATATTTTATTGTATCGTATGTAGCATTTTACTGTATCTGATATATGAAATAAATGTTTACTTAAATTGCTTTCGGATTTTTTCCTCCCGTTCAGACCTGTATCATCATTTACTAGAATAGTTTTAATACCACTTTACGTATTTCATTTTAATTTTTTTTTATTTTTTTTTTTTTAATTTGGAAATATAAACGCCCCTTTAATTTCATTGCCATTAATCTTACACATCTCTTCACCATACGATTTTTTTTTTGTTGTAGTCATCGGTAACTGTTCTCACCATTATTCATCTACACAGTTTGATATGATAAGATAGATAACAAGATAACATCCGGTATTATTACACCTCCTCTATAATGTCTTCTGTTGTAACAGGTAAAATTGCCGCAACCAAGAGGCGAAGATGCTTGGAAAATTTATTTTGATGAAATTCCAGAAGAAATTGTTGATGAGTTTGCAATGCGTTATGGCATTGAAAACATCTATCAAGCGATGACACATTTTCACTGTTTATCAACAAAATACCTTTGTCCAGGCGTCCCAGCCGTTATGAGTACACTATTGGCTAATATAAATGCCTATTATGCCCATACTACAGCATCAAGTGCTGTATCCGCCAGTGATCGATTTGCGGCTAGTAATTTTGGAGTAAGTATAATTTAAAAATAAAATTAGCAAAATAGCCCCCCAAATAAATAATAATAATAACAAAAAAAAAACAAACAAACATTGTTACTGATTATTTTTTACCTTTTTCTTATTCTTTTTCACAGAAAGAGAAATTTATAAAATTATTGGATCAATTACATAATTCATTACGAATCGATCTTTCCATGTATCGTAATAATTTCCCAGCATCCAGTGAAGAGAAACTAATGGATCTAAAATCAACTGTAGACCTTCTTACGAGTATAACATTTTTCCGGATGAAAGTTCGTTATTTTTTTAAAATATTAAAATCACTATTATGTTCTGTAGATATTAAAAATCTTCTAGATATTTTATATAATTATTAAAAATTTAATATGCCTACTATCCTTTTATATATCAGGTACAAGAATTGGCTAGCCCACCAAGAGCCAGCACAGTCGTTAAGGATTGCGTGAAGGCCTGTCTTAGATCCACCTATCAATTGCTCTTCGAAAATTGTTATGAATTATACAATAGGGAATTCCAGGTATGTTTAATCGAATTAAAAAAAAAGAAAAAAAAAGAAAACCAAATATTCCAACAAGAAAAATGACGGTGATGAAATGAAGATGATATATGCTAAATCCCAAATCCTTCATCATACTTAAATTTTTTTATAGACTTGGCTCGATTCATTTTCTTTAATGGTCAAGTGTATAAGAAAACAACAAAAGGCTTCTTTTCTACGTTCAAAATTGCTATCATATACCTTTATTATTTTATTATTATTTCTTCTGTACGTTATATAATACAGATATAGTCGAGATGGAGATGTTTACTACTTTCCAGGCAATTTGTATGTATCTTCTTACATAGCCCCATTTTAGATATAACCTGATCCAGTATGCAACTTTTATTGGCTATTTATCAATATTTTTCTTTGCTTTAGAAAATATCAATTTATAATCGTTTTATTTTATGTGTGGAAAAAAAAACAACAACAATAACATATAACAATAAAATTAATTTCTTTTCAAACAAGAATTTCTTTTCTCTTTTTTAAATATTCTCATATAGGTGGATCCAAACGAGCCTAAACGTGATCCAGACGATCATGGACCAAAATTAGATAATGTCGATTTCTGGCATAAACTAATAGCCCTTATGGTGTCGGTTATTGAGGAAGATAAAAACAGCTATGGAAATGTGCTGAATCAATTTCCACAGGAATTGAATATAGGACAAGTAAAAACACTATAACTTTTTATTTTTATTACATATTTATTAATCTCTATTGAATATAATTTATTTATTTTATTTTATTTTTATTTTTTGTTTTGTGGAAAAAAAATAGTTATCTGCTGCCACTATGTGGAGTCTATTTGCTGTCGATATGAAATATGCTCTTGAGGAGCATGAACAGCATAGACTATGTAAATCTTCGGCTTATATGAATCTTCATTTCCGCGTGAAATGGTTGTATACGAAATTTGTGAAGGAGGTACCTCCCTATAAGGGTGCAGTACCCGAATATCCAGCCTGGTTTGAACCTTTCGTTATGCAATGGCTAAATGAGAATGATGATGTATCTCTTGAATATCTTCATGGTGCATTTAATCGAGATAAAAAGGATGGGGTATGTTTTATAAAGGATATTATACCCTGTTATAGGGTTTTACTATTCCTATTGTATTTTTTTTAACAGTTCCAAAAGAGTAGTGAACATGCTCTATTCTCAAATTCTGTGGTTGATGTGTTTACCCAGCTTACCCAATGTTTCGATGTTGTTAGTAAGTTAGAATGTCCAGATCCAGAAATTTGGAAACGTTATATGAGACGTTTCGCAAAAACTATTGTAAAGGTGCTGATAGCTTATGCTGATATAGTGAAAAAGGAGTTTCCTGAACATATGAAAGATGAAAGGATCGTGAGTTGTTTTCCTTTCACTTTTAAATGACATGATAAAAATTTAAAATTACCATTCCTTAGGCCTGTATACTAATGAATAATATTCAACAACTTCGGGTACAACTAGAGAAAATGTTTGAATCTATGGGAGGTGATAAACTTGAAGAGGATGCTGCTAACATCTTGAAGGAACTCCAACAAAATCTTAATTCCGCATTAGATGATCTCGCTTGCCAGTTTGCAGTCAGGTTTGTTTATATTGTTTGTTCGTGGCTTCAAAAAATGTATACTATGTCCTCATTATTTGAAATATTTTTATATTGGATGAATAAAAACGTTTATTGATTTTATTTATGGTGTAAATATATTTTTTATTTATTAATACACAATTGCACTACCCAAATAGACGCTTTATAGCACGCATATCTTTTTGAATTTTTATTTTATATAAATCTCCTTCCCCTTTGCATTTGGTGATTAGAACAATAATCAAATTTTTTAAATTCACTGACCTTTTAAATTGTAATTTAATTGATGATTAATTAAACGGTTCAATAAAACGCAAATACACAAGCACTCACAAGGTCCATCTGAAAAAAAAAAATATATATATATAATATATATCAAAGATGCTCTTTTTTCAAATCACAGGCATATAATAAAATTTTATGTAGCTCTAATTCATGCAAACGTATTCCCTATCCTCCCCTGCCACGCACAATAATGTTCTGCAAGTTATTTATTTTATTTTTTTTTGTAAATCTTTAAGATAATAATTTAAATTATTAAATCTACAGCCTTGAACCACGAATTACACAAAGTGTACGAGAATTGGGTGATCTTCTGCTAGCCATCAAAGGTGGTGGAAATCTATCGAATGCTAATCAAGCAGCACAACGTAATGCTGTTGCTGTTGAAGCTGATGAGGTGCTAAGGCCACTAATGGATCTCTTAGATGGATCCTTAACCCTTTATGCCCAATCATGTGAAAAGACGGTGCTAAAACGATTGCTCAAAGAATTATGGAAGATTGTAATGAGGATACTAGAAAAGACTATCGTATTACCACCGATGACTGATCGAACAGTGAGCTATTCTTTTTCAGCTAATTATTTTCGCGAAGATTATTATTATTATTATTATTCCCCATTTAGATGATGTTCAAAAACTTAACGGATAATGCGAAAAATCTTGCAGCTAATGCTAAAATCGAGGATATGTCTCGTCTGTTTAAAAATCATATGGCTGGGAAGCAAGACGTTAAAAATGCCCTTAGCGGGGTTATGGATATCTCAAAGGAGGTGGAAAAGAATCTTTCACCTAAACAATGTGCCGTTCTGGATGTCGCTCTTGATACCATTAAACAGTACTTCCATGCTGGTGGTAATGGTCTCAAGAAGACATTTTTGGAAAAATCTCCAGAACTGCAAAGTCTTCGCTACGCCCTAAGCTTATACACCCAGACGACAGACACCTTGATAAAGACCTTTATTACCAGCCAGGTGCATGAAGGTAAGATTATGAAAACAAATAAATTAAAATAAAAATATATATCTCCCTATTTTACACCCTATCTTAAGTATAAAAAATTATGATATTAAATTTAGGCAGCAACACTATTTGGCTTTCCCTTAAACTGCAAACAAAACAAAAAAAAGAAACCAAATATATGACTTTAATATTCCCTTTTATTTTAACTGAATTGGAATTGCTTGTTTTTTGGTGTAATTAACCCTATAATTATATTGTTTTTCGGCAATGTATTTATTTATTTATTTTCAAAAATTTTGTTATGGAAGATGATCCTGAAATTTGTAGAAAAAATATTGAGGACATGTTTAACAAATTTTACGATTGTATTCCATATTATATTTTTTTATTTTAAGTTTTATTTTGCCTTTCTCCTCCTCCTATGCTTATTTATATATTTAATATATAAAAATAAGAGGTCAAGTCGACAAATATCCTTAAAGTGTATAAGAATGGATGCGAATTGTGTTGTATGCCTTAGGTGTTGTAATTTTATTTTTATGTTATTATATATATATATAATAATTAATTTTTATCCTATAAGTTTTTTTAAAAACATATTGCATTTTCTTTGTCTCTTTTCAATCATTTCTTTTACTAATAATAACACTACACGACCACTACTGCTACTACTACTACTTCCAATTCCTTCGATGCCTAATATAATAATAAATACCAAAAAAAAACACTAAATAAATTTATCGAAAAATATAATAAAAATAAAATAAAGTGAAGAGACGAAGTCTCACAGCCGATGAGGTAGAAGGACTCAGTATTGATCCCAATTTGGAGGAGCCACTAAAGGCAAAACTCAAGAAAGAATCAAGACAAGGTTAATTTGTACTATTGAAAATCACCTTTAATTAAATTATCATAAAATTTTTCTTCCATCTGTTAACGACATTTTTTTTTCCTTTTGATTCTTTTTTTTTAATATATATATAAAATTATTTAATATAATTTCGCCAAAGATATACCTCACACATAGAATTTAGTTTTTAGATTTTCAACTTTAAAATAATTGTAAGAAAATATGCCTACTTCCATATTATCATATACTCTTCATATTAAATAAATATTTAGCAAAAAAAGGAAATAAACATCCTACATATTTTGTATTATACATTAGCTAAACTAGTTGATTTACTAGTAGAACGATGGCCATAAATCACCACCCCAAATTTAAATCTACTATGAATTAACTTGAATTACTTTTCATAATTATAGTATATCATAATAGCTTATTAGTTATATTAAATGTAACGTGGCATGCGCTGTAAATATCCATTTTTAAGGCATGTAGTTATTCTCACAAGTTTTATTTTTATTTAAAAAAAAAAATATATATACAAATATTATATTACCTAACCCAGGATAATTTTTTTTTAAATTTACTTTAGACTCGAATACAACAGAAGAGAGTGTAGGTGAAGTATCTGTACAGATTGATTTGTTCACACATCCCGGTACAGGTGAACATAAAGTAACCGTTAAAGGTAAAATTCAAATTAACGAAAAACAACTACAATTAAACAACAATTAAAACAAAAATATATATATATTTTATATATATATGTTTTCTTTATAAAGTTGTCGCAGCTAACGACTTAAAATGGACTATTCAATCGGGAATGTTTCGACCTTTTGTTGAAATTAATTTAATAGGACCACACCTTCAAGATAAAAAACGAAAACATGCTACTAAATCGAAATCGAATAATTGGTCACCAAAATATAATGAGACTTTCCACTTGTAAGGATTAATTTTATTATATTAGATATTTTTTAAATAAATTCTATTTTCATCTGTTCTTTTAAATAGTATGATTGGTAACGAGGAACAACTTGATTTCTTTGAATTGCATATATGCGTTAAGGATTATTGTTTTGCTCGTGAAGATCGACTTGTTGGTGTTGCAGTTCTACAACTGAAGGATATCGTTGAAAGGGTAAATAAATATAATCCTAATATCTTTATATTATAGTAATTCTATACAAATTAATTAATTTAATATAGGGCTCTTGCGCTTGCTGGCTACCATTAGCTAAACGTATCCAAATGGATGAAACTGGATGGACTATATTGCGTATACTATCGCAACGTAATAATGATGAAGTTGCCAAAGAATTTGTCAAATTAAAATCAGAAATTCGTCAAGAACCAATGATGGGAACACAATAGATAATAACTTTAACCTGAGAATATGCGATGTATATTACGAAAAAAAAACACGACAGCAGAAGAACTTCATATATATATATATATATATTATGTATAATATATATATATATATATATATATATATTATACATATATATATATAAATATGTAAAAAGAAGAAAAATAATAATATGGGGGAAGAAATGCCACCATAAAAAAATCTTAGTAAATATTATTAATCACGTATGTCGTTCATGTTTGAAATATTTTCTTCCGTTTCGAACCAAAAACAAGTGCTATAAAAAAAGGGAATTTAATAAAGGTGAACGAGCTACAAAAGGGCTCAACACCTGACACTATCACAACCTCCCCATACCCCCCTTGGGAGTTTAAATGTTAGGCTAATCGATGGACGCACATTAAGAAAAAAAAGGCAGAGCATGTTTCCAGAGTGGATGGATTATGATGGACATGTGAACGTAAACAATCATTTAGAGTTTAAATAAGGAACAACCCTTAATTCTAAGTATTTATTGCATAAGCTAAGCAAAAAAACAAAAAAAAACAAAAAAACAAACAAAAATAAAACAATGACGAAAATAAATAATAAAATAATAATAATAAAATCTAGTTGCGAACAGCAATAGGAGTGGGGATAGGGGGCTTCCACCTGACCGGCTAATGAAACAAGTTTCCGACCCCTCTTCTATGAAATTCTATTCAAAGGGTGTGGGAAGCAAGAATAAATAAAAAAAATCCTACAAATTGATTTATATTTTATAGTAAATGAAAAAAGGGGAACTTTTCTATTTAAAATTAAAAAAAATTATATATAAAATTATATATATATATATATATATATATAAGTATTATATATATATATATATATATAAGTATTATAATAATATTATATATATATATATATATATATATATATATATATATATATATATATATATATATATATATATAATTAAATTTAAATTATCTATATATATAAATATATATATACAGACAAATTGATAAAATGATGTACCGTGTAACGAGAGAGAAAGTTTAAGCTTTACTTTCAACGTCAGGACACTTAGTTCTTAAATATATAAGCTTAGAACGACAGTTTTTCCTACTACCAAAAAAAAACCAAAGGGCAATTAAAAAAAATGAGGACGCAATAGCAAATAATAATTAAATATATAAAATAAAGTAAATAATAAAATACTTTAAATGGCGTACGCAAAAGCAAATTAATTGTATGTGAATCAGAAGAAAACAATACACAACTCATTTACATAGAAAAAATAAATTAAAAATAAAAATAAAAATACAAACAAAAAACAAATACATTAAACAAGAATTTAGCTTATGTAAAACAGAATTAAGATTATAAATATTTAAAAGGCATTTAATGATAAAAACAAAAAACACAACTAGCTAGAAAATAAATTTAACAAATAATTTTTCACTAATCGTATTATAAAAAAAAATTAATTAATTAAAAAAAACAATGTGGAAAAATAAATAAATTTATGATGAAGTGAAATTACAACCAAAAACAAAAAAAAAAAAAACATCTAACGAGCGTTTGCATCTGTGAATTAAAAGCAATTCCCGCAGAATATTATACACAAGATTTGTATGAGAAACAAAAAACAACAACAAACAACAAAATACAACATTCTTCAACTTTAAAGGCATACAAAAAAGAAAAAAAACAAACAAACACCATTCTGTATCTATATTTATATACTATAACTGTACTACTATTTAATATTATTATTGCGACTACCAAAAAGAAAACAAAAAGAAAAGAATCGTTTAATGGACAAAAATATGATGAATGATAATAAAAAAAAATATAGACAAAGAAACTGCTGTACTTAGAAGGAAATTATTGTTGTAAATATCAGAATTATATAATTAAAGAAAAAAAACATCTCTGTGATAACACAGAAACCTATTTAAAGCGGGATATCTTGGGCGATGCTCAAATTGTTGAACAAAAAAAAAAAAACAATAACACCACAGCGTCATAAGTGGTTTAAAAAAAACACAACATAATAATATAAACCATATAACGAATACGCCCTTAATATCCTTTAATACGTATATTGTTTTTTTGCAAAATTATTAAATTAATATTTTGAATATTTCCCCACTGAGATCTAAATGTTTATATATCCTGTTCTCTATGAATATCAAATGCTGCTTTTTATTACTAATATTTGATTTACCAGCTTTGTGTGTATTGCTGCATATTAATTAATTATTTTCATAAAATTCTCTATTGAATATCTAACAACAGTATTAAATTAAAATAATTATAATCACGAAAAGATTTACTAATATATTTATAATTGAACCGAATTTAGCTGTTGCTGATATAATTTTATTAAATTTAATCTAATCAAGCGCTGTTAAACAAAAAAATAAAAACTAAATAATAAATAAACGTATTTCGACCGCTAGTGAATTAAAAGAAAAATAAAGATAAAAATTAAATTAAATTTAAATAATAAATATAATGATACATGTTGTCATAAATACGTATATATGTGCTCAATTTTACAGAGATAATGATTTGTATAAGTCAGGTACATGAAATTATTATCCCTTTGTAGGTTTTTCAAAATACTCTCTCAAGAAAAAGAATTTCAAACAAATTTTTGCTTTAATTCAACAAATTTTACACACGAAAAATGAACATATTAGAAATCACAATAGATACGAAAAGGGGTCCAATATCGTAATGGGCCATTAATTACAATTGAATTAATTGAAAGCCATGATTTCGCCGAAAAAAAAATAATTATTATTATTATTATTATATTTGAGCTTTTTTAATATCTCCAAATTCGATGCAGGTTTATCAGACTTTTTTTTTAAATTCTAATTTCAATCAATTTTCATGGACTAGTTAATTTTTTAAAAACTATATTTTTCAATGGTGCCTTACATCGTCTGGATTTAATTTATTTCCACAGTATTCTTTTCCAAAGTGCAATAAAATAATAATTTATTTCAGACCGTTGTTCTTAAAATTCCTTCATTTTATATATAAAAGAGGGTTATGACTCAATTCAATTTTGGGCACTTTTAATAATTAAAAATAATAATAATAATTTTTTTAGCGTGAGAAATCTTCAAATTAGAAATTCAAAGAAATTCTAACAAATCCAACAATTGATTGGAGATAGGGCCCATTCAAAGTGTATAAGCCTTTAATAAGAAAAATTTAAGGAAAATTTCGAATTTTTTATTTAGTATTTTATTTTCGTTGTATAACTTTCTAATCGTTTTCTAGTCTATCCGCCGTGATTATTAATTAATAAAATTTTAATAGTATTAATAGAATATTCCATCTAATCCATGTGTCTTGAATAATGGCCCTAATAAAACCTTAATCAGAAATAGTTCTTTAATATCGGATTAAGAGGAGGGGTTAAGAGCGCCGTTAATTTATCAATTAAAACACTTTTTTTCCTCAATTTTTTTTCACAATTATTATGTATATTTGTTTGTATATAATATGAAAAAACGATGGCATATTTAATCCCATACTGAACCACAAACCAATGCAATAAAAAAAATTTGAAAATGATGTAGGTAAACTAAAATTAATTAGTTAATTTTTTCAAATGACCACAACGAATTTAATTCAACAAAATAATAAAAACTATAATAAATCAATCAACAGCAATAACAGAATCTTAAAACTAAAAAAAAACATTCATTCTTCACCTGGACGAAAGGTTAAATTTACGAAATAAATAAAAGGTGAAATAAACACTTATTAAAAATAAAAAACCATTGGGACCAAAGGTACCTTTACCATGTGAGGAAAATAAATGTTTTTTTTATGTTATGTTCATAATTAATTAAGAACGCAGAAATGCCCGACGAATTTCCTAATTCATTGTAAGATATAAAATAGAAAAACTTAAGTCTTTAAAAAAACACTGTGTACAACGGATTGTGGTAACATGAGAAATTCCAGTAGCATTTAATTTTTTTTAGAATGTTCATATGTAATATAATATACCATTATTTTTGAAATTTTTTTATTATTACGCTTCTCCTACGATTAATTCGAATATTTAAGAAGTCCCAGAAATATCCACGTTTTTTTTACTTTAATCAATCGATTCAAAATTCCTAATCGGCCGATTTAAAAGAAACATCTATTTCCTTAAATCGATTAAAACCCTACAAGGCAGCTTTTTTTATATTATTACTACGAAAAAACTATATATACACACAAAATAGCTGGTTTTGTGCCATCTAAGTAAACTAAAATCTTTATATTATTAATAATTTTTAATATAGAAACAGAAGAGCAGCAAAAATAACAAATTGCCTATTTTTTTTACTTTTTTTTAGTAACCTTATTATTATTATTTTTTTAATTAATTACCCAAATTACTGCGCTCAATTGCACTATCGTTGAAAGGTACTCGATTACAATTCGGCGATATTAAAAAAAAATCATGAAATAAAAATAACAACAGCATAAACCTACGTGCACACACAAGAGGTGCTCGCAAAAAAATAATAATAATAATAATATTCTATTTGTACATATTACCAATATCATTCCATATCATTCAAAGTAACTAATTTACAGACAAAACGATTAAGTAAATTATGCAGAAAAATAAAAAATAAATAAAAATGATTATGCAGAGGAATGTACGGAGAGCATAGCGAATAAAGTTTATGAATGAAGGCAGAAGAAAAAAACAATAAATTATATTTATCTATACAAGAAGTAAGTGTAAAAAGTAAAGAACATTAAATACATCAATAAAAAAAAATAAAAAAAATATGTAGAAACTGTTGATTTATTTAAAAACACCTTTATCCCTATTAAAAAACTAACGACTTTTTCAATTTCCTTTATTCCAGTGTGGAATTTGGAAGGACATTTTCCAAATTAAAAATCCCGTATGACATTCAATGTTACATTTACGTGTTCTTTCAGCTAAAGATCGTTATTTTAAAAAAAAATTAGTAATTAATATCAATAAGAATATCGTCCAATTGCCTTTTAAACAGCTGCAGTGTTGGAAAAAGAAAAAACAGAGAAATAAAAACATTCATGTGTACCATTTTCAATACACGTCCGAATATTACAGGTGGCAAAAAATAAAAAGATTATCTCATTAGAAAATCGGTTGGCATTTTAAATTACTAATACTGTATTAAAACTGATTGGGGTTCCAACCTTTACTAAACTTTTCAAAAAATGGGGGTTGGAGCATCCTGAAAGTTTATAATATATCCATAAAATACCCCTTATTTCAGTTTGAACCGTAATTGTAGCACAGTGTCGAGGCATTTTAAAGAAAGTTGACATGTGGTGCATGTGTGCAATAAAAATTAAATAATAGTTAATAATTAAGAAAGAAAAATAATTGTTAGAAAATAAAATGGTTAAAGTGTGTATCTAATTATTAATTAATTGTGGAAATAACAAAGACGAACCTATTCTGAGACTTTGCTGTTAATTACAGGTACGTGGATTTAAATATATATACCTTTTAAAAAAAACAAAGTATAAGATGGAGATACTTCTTGTACTTTAAATAAATAAATGTAACCACTAGTAACGTCGTACAAAGGAGAAAAAAACATCAGAAAACATGGTCTAACCACCATCCCCTAACCACCCTCGTCGTACCTAATATAATCTTAAGAAAACAATATCAGTTTAAACATTTTTCAACCAAAATCTGGATAACTTGGATGTTCTTGTCTAATATACGCCCCCAGACCTTTTTATATATTTTTCAGAATTTTACCTTTATTCACTTGTTTGCCTTCCACCGTCTTACCTCTCTTCAACCAATGGTAAAACATATTTCGGATTCCGCTTCAGTAGGCCGTTAATTGATTGAAAAATTCATCAAAAGAAACAACTTTCATGTCAAAGAGATTTCACAGAAAATTCCTGATGACAAGGCACAAATAAAACATAATTAAAAAGTGAGCGAGATAAATCAAATCCCCTCCGCCGCCGTTACCACCGCCCTCGCCATACAAGCAAGGAGCTAGTAGCGGATGGTCGTTAGTGGGTGGAGGGGTGGTCAAGAGGACAGGCATTTTATCTTGTTTCTTTATATTCCTTTTAACAAATCACAAAAGACAACAAAACCACGAATAAATTGGACGGAAAATATTCAAATTAGAACCGACATAAAATTGATAAAGAATTTTCAAAGAAGACTACTGAAAGAATAACAACTTATAGATTTTAGATATACCGTTTGAATCTTAGAGAAGATTTTTAAACTTTGAATAAATTAAAAGAGACACTTTTAATTACTTTAGAACATAAAAAGACTACCTAAAAAATGTTAGACATTTTATAAAAATTAATACCGAATTAATTGAAAAATAATTTCTTGAAATTAAGATTACAGGTGTTTTTACGGAAAAAAGGGCCTTGAAAGACCCTTTTTATTTATTTGCCATTGAAAGAAGGAATATCATTAATTTTAAAAGACGCAAATATGAAGTAGGACTTTGATGTAATCTATTTTTGTTGATTAACTATTCTTGGAAATTTTATTGAAAAATAAAATATATAATAGGATACTTTGTTAAATTGTGAAAAGGATAATTTTCGAAATTTAGTTTTTCTCTCTACGATTTCCTTGAAACGAAGAAGTCAAAGGAGATACCTGCACTTTAGTTACGTACGACAGAGGTGAATTTAGAGCACATTTAATCAAAGTCTTGGAAAGTAAGATATCGAATTTGTTTCCGTCTTGTTCTCACCAGGAAAAAATGCTACTTTTATGGCAAATACTTTTTGTCTCTTATCCTGGTTCCTATTGTTCAAGTGCCAGTTTAATAGGGAGGAATTTAACCTGTTTTTTCCCTTTTTTTTCAAGCAAGAGATGGGGGGTGAATACCAAAACGATTTTTTCGAATATATATAAAATTATAGCATTTTCTTTTTGTTGTAACTTTTATCTTTTGGCAAACTCCCTTCTATTTTTTTTTACAATAAACGACTTTTCCTGTTCAATATCCTCTACGGAAAGCGACTACACCATTTCAGAGGGGAGAATTACACCCTCATAGGTTTTTTTTTTCCTTTTTTGTACGTGAAGTCATAATTGGTTCAATTTGCAAGTCCAAAGGACGATTCCCTATAGAATCTTGAGAGAATCTCTATAGAGAGGCAAAAAGTGATTACTTCCTTGTAATTAGTATGATGTTGATTCCTTCTTGAGAAATTCCAAAAGAAGAGGTACTGAGTTATTTTCCTAACGAATTCTGAGACTTTTTGAATTGTTTGATTCATTTTTAAAATTCACGTATTAATTTAACGGAAAAATTAGTATTTTTAAATGAGTACTAATTAATTTAATAGAAATACTAAAAATCCTTCCAATAAATTTTCATTTATGTATGTACTGAACGATATATCGCTGATTTTATCTATTTTCAATTTACGATTTGGAAATTCAAAAAACGGAAAATAAATAAAAATGAAATAAAGCCAAAAAAAAGAAAAACGACAAAAGTAACGAAATGTTTCCCAAAGGAGCCGACGAGAACAATAATGGGAAACTAAAGGACATTTTTGAGGGTTATTTAACCCTTTCTACAATGCAGGGCGCCTCTTCAAGTCTTTTGTTATACTATCACCCATTTCATCCATTACCTTTTTACCCCAATGCCACTCTCGTCTCGTCAGTCAGGAAGAAGGCTCAAAAGGATAGAGGGATTTTGTGTAGTGCAAGAGGTAGGCGGTGGTGCACATTTCTTTTTCTTTCCATTCATTCTCAATGAAGAAAAAATATAAAAAAGAGGTAAGATGATTTTTCTGTTTAGGAAGACCTCTCACTTGAAAAAAAAAATGCCCCCCCTTAAACTATTTTGTCACCCTTTAGCAAATTTCCGTGTAAAACTATTTAATGGAATGGAGTACACCACATCAATTCCTTTAACTTTCACGTGACTTGACTCATTCACCCTGAAGGTAGAGGTTTTCGAGTGCAGTTTTACAAAAGTTATTTTACGATATATGTAGGTATCCCTTAATAGGACATCCATGAGTCCAGTATCACCACCCACCTCTCTATAACATACCCTCCTAAAAGAACCCTGAGGAAATGAGGGGCCTGAATTTGATATAATTAACGAGATAGAGTAAATCGACAATTGCAGTACAAGGACAAGTGGTAATTTCATTCGACTTGTGATGTTATGTGTTAAATTCGGAAAGAATAGAAGACGACAACGAGAAAAATAAAAAAAAATAAAAAATAAAATAAAATAGGTATGTATGATACCTAAACTTTTGTGTTTCAGGAAGAAGAAGGTCCCTGAAACTGGCTTCAGAGCTCATGGTTTTGTACCTCATATCCTCAGATTCTGAAGGAGTCTGCGTATAACCAAAAACCATGGAAATATATAGATATAGATATAGGTATATTGTTTTTCTGCCTTCTGCTATCCTTGGTTAGAGAACCATGGAGCTAACACAGAATCCCGACCAGCATCAACATTCCCCTGGTGGGGTAGTAGCATAGGAGCTCTGGAGCTTCGGATGCTGGTAGTAGCTCCAGATACCAGATATAAAGTAGCTCTCTTGCAGAAAATATAGTCAGTTGTTGTGTATCGCGATATTAGGACGGGTTTAGTACTAACCGCGATAGTTACCTACTAACTAAGTGGGTAACGAAATCTTTTTCTTACAGTGATAGACGATCTTCTTATATGAGATACAAATATCTCTGTTAATATTTTGTTCGAAAACAGTTTAGAGATGAAAAATGTTAAAACGATATAAAAAAAAATTAAATAAATAAATAAAAGACAAAAATAAAACAAAAAAGGGTCTTTGACTTATAAGTGAAGAAGTTACACAATACAGCAACTCCTTTTGGTGGCGGCTGGAGACTTAGGGTCGTTTCCAATGGTACCTTTTTATACCATCGATTACGCGCGGCTATTTGGTTAAATTGGTGCTTCAGGTGGTGCTCTTTTGTAGCAGTTCCTTCTAGACTGCATAATAGTGTTACAAATTTGCAAAAAAGGACCTAATTTAAATAATATAATTAAAATCTACTATAGTAGTCTCCTTGATTTAGTATTTTTGGGTGATATTGACTACTTTGGGAATAAAAACGATTTATAATAACAATACTAAAAAAATGTTTAAAATATCGGACCACTATTATTATAAATTCAACAATGGTTTCGTCTATAATGTTAAATTATAAAATGTTAAAGTGTTTAGTATATTTATTTAAAATAATCACACTAGGCCCTAAGTGTTAATCCGGCTTCTTTTTTTGTTTTTTTTTTTCTTTTTTTGGGGGGGGGGAACATGTGGACTAATTATCAATTCTTATGATGTTTGAATAAGTACTAGTGTGTGCAAAAAAAAAGCAGAAAAGTAAACATGAAAAGAAAACAATCTCGTAAATATCATACAAGAATGGTTCATCCAAAACGTGCCCTATTATATGCCCTATTAATAACAATAGCAACATTTCGAAAACATTGTAATTCAGAACATTTAGAATATGAGGGTAAAATAATTCGTACAAAAGGTGATATTATTTTGGGCGGTATATTTCCAATGCATGAACATAGTTTAAATGGTATACCAGAATATCCATGTGGTGCTGTTAAAGAAGAAAAAGGTATACAACGTCTTGAAGCAATGTTATATGCTATAGACTCTATCAATCAAGATAAGGACCTGTTGCCGAATATAACCCTTGGCGCTCTAATCATTGATTCATGCAGCAGTGATACGTATGCACTTGAACAGTCAATGGAATTTGTACGATATTATATGAATCAGGTGATTAAATAATTTCTTTAATATTTTTTGATAGAAAGCCTAAATCATAATGGACTGATTGCACCTGTATAAGATGTACAACTGTTTGCATAGGTGCAAAAGTTGGCTTTGATTTTCTGTTTGAGATTGTGAAGAAGCGTTTTAAAAATTTATTTATTTTTTTCAAATGCCTTTTACAATTTCTGGTTTCGTAAACTTCGATGTTAGAGACATTGTAAGGCTCTATATTTTTTATTTAATTTTTTTTCTTCGGGCCAAATAATTTCGGATTAGGGAAAAAATGGAAAATGCTTTAAAGCTTTTAGGAAGGAAATAAAAAAATCAGGGAAAATTAAAGACAAAAAACTTCGATAAAATATTTTCATTATTTTTATTTTTTATTTATATTTAAACAATCCAGGAAAAAACTCGCCGCAACAAAAAAACCTGTAAACAATTATTTTCATAAAAATTTTCCACTGTTGTTTGTACCATTTCTATTTATCACGTTGAATATCGAAGGCCAAAAAAACATATTTTTTTTATTTCCTAATTGAAACTCGATGGTAAACAAGAACTTGCATGTTGTGCCTTGTAAGACCTGACCTTGTACTTTAAAATGTTTTTTTTTCTATTCAAATCCGAAGAGAAAGGAAGAGGACAAAAATTGATTCCATATTTTAATATTATTATTTTTTATTTAAATGAATTTCGATATTTCGAAGATGTTTTTCTTCAAGCCAAATAATTGTGTACCATACACAGTACTACCCGATACCCTTTATTTCGATTTACGTTTACTGTAATGGTCATGTTTATTATCTCTCCAAAGCTAAAAACTGATATCAGAATCTAGCTCCTAACTCCGAGCCTCTATAGTAGAGTCTAGAACTCGTACACAATAGCCCATCAATTATAAAGTACTTATTTTTATGACCACAAAAGAAGAAAAAACTCGAAACAACACAAACTGATCTTATGCCCATCGCAAACCCATTTACAAAAATAAGTATATTTCGTCGTGAAGGTGGAATATATATTTTGTTCGCTAATTTTTAAAATCATTGAATATAATAATATAATAAAAAATACAATAAAAAAAGGTAGGAACAGAACTCACCAAGAAAATCCAGGATGTTCTTTTTTTAAATACCAAGAAAAAAAACAAGCGCGCGCGAGTCTAGCAATGAATAGAAATTAAAAAAATAAAAAAATACCAAAACCCGAAAATGCACTGATGAATTCCCGAATTCTCACTGTACTCATTTCCACTAATTGCCCTTGATATTATTAATTATAATAGAACAAAAAATGTTCGCTATTAAATCACTACAGCATACTATAAATAATATAATTAATCGATTTAACGATATTTTCGACTTTTTTTGTTTATAAACCAAAATATTTAAAAACTAGAAATTTTTATTACGATTGCTGGGTATCTGAAAGGTAGTGAGGATCGGTTAATAATACGATTTTAACGGTTACTACTCTCTAGATCGAATGCACTACTTCTAGTTGCTAGTCGCGCGTCTATTCTACCGATAACTGATAACTTGCGGTACATGTCCCCCCCACCCAACCAGGAGGACTTCTCTTCTCTTTTCCTGCTTATAGAGATAGATTTTATTTTACAAAACCGATTTCACTTTTGGGCACACAAAAAATAAAAAAATATACCGAGACGCAAAATGCACTTTATTCTCTGCTCTGTTGTTAGGCTGAAAGAGAGAAAGAGAAAGAAATGTTTTACTGGAGAGACTGTACGGCGCTGTAAAGGCAAGCAAAAAAAAAAAATTAACAAAACGCAGTTATTCGGAAAAAAGATCCAAATTTTCTTCCAAAACGAATAAATTTTTTCGGGTTTCTCGAAAATTAATAATAATAATAAATAATAATAAATTTTAAATTAGACTTACCAGAATATTTTCTTGATAAATTTTTAATTAAACCCGGCGTCTACGGCATAGCGTCTCGATAAAAAAAAGCCTACAACGGACGCTACATTATAATTCATAAAAAATAGCACTTTTCACTATATTACTAACAAAATCGCCGCGATCAATTTCACTAGAAACATTTGAAATATATAATTTCAAAATAATTTTGAAAAAAGTGTTTTTAATATTATACAATAGAATATTCTGCGCGCGCCGCTATGCCAGAGAACCAAACCGTTCAAGATGTTGCTCGAGACTAAGGTTGCAGTACAAAACTGCGATGTTAGTAACAGTACTATGAGAGGGAGGACGGGAGAATTGCATCTAAAGTGTATGTAGGTCCAGGCCTAGCAAAATTGGACCATATTTGACTATCCTTCTCTATCTCAAGGTACTCTCCTATACTTCCCACAACGGGGATTATTTTCTGTCCTCTTTATGTGTTGTTTTCCTCTACGAAATGTATTTTATAATAGTTTCCAATATTTTGCAATATATAAATTTTAATTTAATGCTATAAGTCAATAATTTTTAAAAAACTGTCTAAATACACTTAAAAAAAAAATAAATTCCTAATATATTTTTATATACAACTTTTTAAAATTCAAAACAATCAAAACAATATCATACTGTTATATTGAAATATTTCAGAAAGTTCATATTTCGGTTATTTTTAAAATTATCAGTATATAGTAATATAATTAACAATTATTTTGTATTTTTTAGAATGCATAATTTTTAAAAAAATAATCGACTAAAGTATATTTGTACCATTTATAAATGTTATACTGCTAGCAACATGTACTGCATCATATAACACTAAACATGCATAGAAAGAGTGTGCCAAAACTTCATGAGGAAAATGTTCTGCAACATTAAAATGTTTCTAGCAACATTTGAAATGATTCTATTAACAAATGTCTCCTTACATGCCAGGTTTATGTTTTCAAAAAATTTTCCAACAAATATTTTAACAATAATGGAGATTTATTAATAATTCCATAATTTCCGATATCTTAAAATATTTTTTTTTAATAGGGCGAAAAATATTACCAACAATGAAAATTTTATTGAAAATGAAAAGAAGAAAATGATAAATTTGTATTCTTAGGCGATTACAGAAAATAATAAAAAAATAAATTTTTCTTTTTGTTATGTTCTACAACATAGAAACATATTTCATTAAATTAATGTTGTAATACGTAAAAATTAGAATTTAAAGAACGACGACATTTATGTTAATTGATTAAAGGGAAATTCTCAAGGAAAATTAAAATGAATAAAGAAGAACGAAGAATTTATGGCAATTAATTTTTGTTCTTGAGAACAAAATTATTATTATTTTATTTTATTAAACCACAATATTACTTGTTTTAGAATAATTTATTTATTGTAGACTCTATTTAGTTCCGATTGTCTTTAAAAACTTTAAACTTTAAAAAAATAATGTTTAATTTTAACTCAAAAGCATGGAGTTTTGTGTACTACAGCACAGTATATCTGCAGAAAATGCTTAATCAAAACATAAAAGGAAAAATTGAGCTTAATTATCCACAAAGATAGTGCTTTTAAATGTGTAAAAGTTTACCTAAAACTAGTAACATTTTACGATGTAAGTAAGCCTAGTAGAGAAAGGAAGTTAAGGCAATTTCAATTCTTCTTTTTCTTTATATTATTAACAAAAAGAATGAGATAATTGTCAAATAAAAAAAAAATTTTTTTACTTATTAATTTATTTTATTATAATTTTGTTTTCTTTGGAATCGTAAATCACAGAGAATACTTCTTCTGCTGTTATCGAGGCGAAGAAGCCATGTTTTTAGATGGTTATCCCATTACACAAATTCCACTTTGTATCACTTATAACATTCCTTTTCTCAACGACTCCTTAACACCCCCCAGAACCCCCCTTACACCCCCTGGTTCATATACGGGAGCACACTGCCAATCAATAAAATTTACGATCTCACATCTGCCGCAGTATCATAACTGCCTACATATAGGGTGTATTTCCAAAAAAAGGTGGGGTCCAAGAGGGAAGAAGAGGGGCTAGTGACATAGAGGACGGTGTAGAAAATATGTGCCAATTGCAGAAAGACGCCGGGCATGTGCTTATCATCATTTTATTAGTTTCCTCTCTATGGAAAAAGTTTACACGAAAAAAAAAGAAATACACAAAACAATAGCAGACATTTTTCGGTTGAACCTGGTGTTTTTGTTTTTTTCTTCGTAAATATACATAAGTAGAAAAAATTGTATATAAATCGTCGGTATCGCTACCACGAAAAAATAAAATAACGATACCATAGCTACTATTTGTGGTGGGTGCTACCCCCCCCGCCCCCATTATGCGTGCTGTTCTTCTAAGCCGCAATATTCTGTGAAAAAAAAACCAATAGGTGGTGGCTGTTTGGTGCTCTTTTCATCGTGTATCATCCTCTCGCGAAAAAAAAAATTCCATTTGCGGCTTTTTACCCCTATAATATAAAAAAATCTGTCTGTGATTCTCAAAAGCGAGAAAACAAAAATAAAATAAACCCTTGTTTTTTTTCTTTTTTATCCCATATCTGGTGGAATATCCCAGTGAATAGTAATTAGGCCCTTTCCCTCATTTTCCCCAAACGTTTAGGCCCAGTCACTTTTCTAGCAAGCAAGTTTCAAATCTAAAACCGTTTTGAGAGTTCCTGCCTCCTGTTATCAGATCGTAGGGGGAAGGGGCTAGGAGGTGGATGGGATGGATGTTCCACTGAATGCTCTTATGAAGCGATTTAATTTCCTTTTACCAGGCCCTAACATGATGTTTACTAATTAAGAATGGATCACGTAGGAGTAAGCGGGTACAGGGTTGGATACTACTTTTAGCCCATTCACCGCCTATGCCACCGGTGCCCACCAACCACCCCCTACAATCCCCCATTCAGAGAACAGTAAAGGGTTTTTAGTAAGGCACAGAAGGTTCTTAATGAGCTATACGAAGCTATTATTTATTATTTTTTAGTATGAGGGCGAGGGGAGCGGCGAAGAGAAAGGCCAGTAATATCACAAGAATACGAAATACAACTGAAATATGAAAATTTTCAGATGATCTTAACATTTCCAACAAAACTCTTTCGGGAAGAAAAAACAATAAAATAAAATAAAATTAAAATCTTCATCATCGTTCGCATCGTTCGAAGAATTTAATTAGAAGCGCTTCGAGCGGTTACTTATGTATAAATGTAATTATCAGCCAGCCATCATAACACTCTACCCCCCACCGCACCAGCTCCCGAAAATCTCTTTGACACCCTTTTAAGGGCCTTAACATTATTCGCTTCCTGTCTCCTTTAGGATACCCCTAAAAACAATCGTCGTCCTTTTACACCCTCCAAAAGAATTGGGGTAGGTTTTCAGTAAGGAGATGGGGTAATGGTGTGGATGGGTGATAAAGATTTTGTGGATGCTGGCAAAAATCTTTCATCTCTTAAGGGTGGTGGGTAGTAACACCAAACACGGGTAAGGTGGGTGGAGTTTTAACCACTCCTCTATAACCCCCCTAAGATGATGTATCGGCTTTTTTAACGACTGCATCAAAGAGAATACCTCTAAGAAAATTTTTTTTTGATTATGCATGATACAAAATTTTGTAACATTTTTTTCCCTTTGTATATTTTTTTATTTTAATTCATGAAATATTAGAAAATTATTGAGATACTTTTCTTATTTTTCATTTTTTTTTTTTTGTGTTGGATGCGGACATTTATCATGCCAGAATTTTGTTAGACTGCACCATTAATCAAAACCTGTTAGTTGTTGCGTCGAAAATACGAAAACTGAGTATCTCTCATCGAACAGACAGTTAACGCCTCTTTCTTCGGGTGAGGGGGAGGGGGGAGGTTGCGAAGAGGAGGATCCCTTATAAGAAGGTGTAGAGTATGCCAAGAGTTTTCAAGAATATTTTTAAATGAATTATATTTCTTTAGAGATGAACTCCCTTTTATTTGTTAAATTTTTCAAGCATGGGACCAGCCCAGCCGGTGTAAAATGATAAGTCGATGGGTGGTGGTGATGGGATCGAAGGAGGACGTTGTATACATATATAAGAAATTATCACGGAGTAGGGGCTAATGCAAAGAAATTTATTTATTTATTTTTTTCTTCTCTCTCTCTGGGTGGATATATATATTTTTTTTCTTTTTTTAATTTTTTTTTCTCTTGCCTGCGCCAGGTACAACAACGAAATACGAAGGATATGTCGATTTTCAATTGAATTGAGTGTGATCGTGGGATCAATCATTCATTTTTTTTTTGCAACGTTACGATAAAAATGCGAGTGAATAGCTTGAAATTTCTTCAGGGAAAAGCATACATTCTCTGATGTCCGGAAAATTTATGGAGTGATTCAATAGATTTTCATCATAACACATACCCTCATCATCAAGATTTCAGAGGAAACCCCTCATATGTACCCTTTTTAAAGCATATAAAATCTTTTCCATATAACTAAGGATTGTGTGAATATGAAATTTCCCTTTATTTTAAATCTATAAACGAAAAATTTATTTAAAATTATTCTATATATGAAATATAGTTGTAGTAAATGGCGTTATAACTAGTTCTTTAATATAATTTATATATAACGTTTTTGTTATACTGGAAGTTTGATTGCTTTAAAGACCTACACTTATTTATCAGCTCGCACCTTTAAACAATTACCTAGGGAATTACCTAGAGTCAAAATAAAAACATTATTTTTTATAAAATCCTTGAAATTTAATTTAGTATGATACAGAAATATGATCATGTCGCGATATCTCTTACTTTTATATAAAAATAACGTACTTATTCCAATTATAGATTATATAAAAATACAAAAGAAAACAAAAAACCGAATATTTTGTACTTCGAATATACTCTATAGTTCTTAGGAAATATTTACGAATTTAAAACATTAGCAGAAAACAAACCATGAAAAAAAACAATAGGCCGGAACAGATTGATATGGCGACAGTGTGCAAAAGAAAGTCAAGTGAGATTTTATGGACTTCCTCCTAGCCCCCTTTAATGATCTGTAAGCAAAGTAAGACATTCCTTTAACCCATTTACAGATCGAAAAGATACATTACAAATTTGGTACAGAGTTACGTACAAGAAAGTGTACTTTATCCCCCCTTCCCACTTTACTTTGTCAGATCATTTTCTGAATTGTTAATGGAATGAATTACACGGAATCCCCCGTGAAAAAGGTTCATCCTGGTGTTCTTAAAGGTGAAAAGAATAACGTTATCAACCTTATAAAAATGATAGTCGATAACACTCACAATCCAGAAACAAACAATAAGATGTTAAAATAGAAGAAAGGACATAAACCGCAATCAGAATCAGCAGTAATAGTAAAACAAGCAAAAGAGATCACGATAAGGAGAATCGATTGGTATTATATTATATAACGAAGTATCCTATGCAGTTAAAAGTAATGATTATTTAAAAATTATACGATATAATAAGAATTAAATTAATTTGTTGAAATGTATGTCCCGTGTCAACTGTGGAATTCCATTCCTGGGGGATAGAATGAGTAATGTAAGTTAGAAAATGATATTCCATGAACACCATGACTTGAAATATAACATGTATACATATATAAATATATATATATATATATATATATACATTTATTTCAATATTATATAAAACCCTTCTGGAACCTTTTCCGCGAGCTCTTGGCTCCTTTCACTTTCAAATCATTTGTCCTATACCCCTAAGGCTGGTGCTGTGCTCACCATAAATAGCTTTGTTATCGAAACTTTTTAAGTAAAATGGTAACAAAGGGCTCCTTATAGAAATTTATGGAGATGATAACAATTTGAAAGGGTCATTCTTCCTCTTGTGTAGTTCCCTTCTCTATTAAGTAGTTCAGTCCCTCCCGAGCATATTCTCATCTTCACAAAAAAAAAAAAAAATTATTATAATAATTTAATTAATTATTATAATAATTTTGATTATACTACATCCCGCGCATCTTATAAAATATTGACTTTATGGCTACAAGGCTATAAACGCGTACTCTTCGAACCCATTCATATAGTTTTTTTCCCTTTTTGTTTGCCATAGGCTGTGATTTATTTCTTATTTTATTTATTTTTATTTTTTTTTGCCTGAAAACTTATTTCTAAAGTTGCTTTTTTTGTGTTTTTTTTTTTTTTTTGTGGAAGGACATAGTCACCCTACGAAAATGATTTCCTTTTAGGATTCTTGTAAATGAAATCGTCGTTGCCTTTAACATGATAATACAAATAAATTACCATGGAAGATGCCGAAGCTGATAAATTATGTATTTATTTCTTTTATTTATTTATTTTTTTCCTGGATTAATATGCAACCTCGTTTATTTGTCAAGTTCATAAGAAGTTTCCTCTTTTTGGAGAAAATACCATCAGTGAAATATTCAAAATAGACGGCATAAAATTTATCATAATTTACTTGAATGAGGGTATAAATAAATATTTAAGTGTTATTTTCAACAATTACTTTCCAAATTTGTTATGAAAATTACACAATTTATTTCTTTAAAGGAAAATAATAAAATTATGTTAGTCCAATAGAGGTAACCCTTCTATAACACAGTAGATTCCTAGAAAATATCGTGTTGTATGAAACCGTGTTATTTAAGATCCAGAGCAAGTACAAAAATAAGGGTTAGATTCCGAAAACAAATTAAAAGCAAATATTGTTTTCAAATCCATTCAAGCAAATTCGTTTTTATTTATTTTATTATAAACGTAGACGGTTTTTCGTTTATACGAAGATTGCCGCAATTTTGTTATCGTGTAAAAGCCAAACCGTGTTATAGAAGGATTACCTCTAGTCTATAATAGTGCACATCATTAAAAGTGCTGTGATTTTATAATAACACTAAATATGAATTTTAAATTTTAATAATTTTATTTTCATTGTACGTTAATTAAGTAATAAAATTGTGCCATCATAATAAAAACAACAACATTCCTAAAAGTGAAAGTTTTTTGCGTTTTATGAGCATATTCAATTAAAAGTAAAACTCCTTGTTATACCTTTCCTTTGTACAATGTTTTCTGTACCCGGTACCCCCTTCCCCCTACAGCTCCCACACAAAACGGGGGGTGGATAATAAAAGCAATTTAATCTACCTTTAGTATCTCACAAAACGGTAAACATAATTGTGATCTACCCGCAGAGCTCAACAGGTGAAAATTACTCTTTCTCCTTACCACTTTATACCACCCTTTTTTCATCGTTTGGTATATCTACCTCTAGCATCCCCGTAACCCCTTGTATCTTCTTGTTTCCATATTTCAAACGAATTCAGAACGAATTAATCCCTTCCGGTAATTTCAGTTAAACGCGAAAAACATCAACGAAAATTAAATAATAAAATCACTTGTATTTGATGCTATAGGGATGCTGTGTAAGACGGACCATCATCATGAAAATGTATCAGCATCTGGTAAAAATTTTTGTTTATATAACATAAAAAGAGAACACCACAAAAGATTTATTTCTACTGCCTCCCATTCCCCATCCCTAAGCATCCTACATTTTCCGTAGTAGCATCATTCCATTTGTGGGCCGTGATTGAAGGGCATGAAAAATGATTTTATCTCTTCCTGGAAAAAAATAACAGAAAAATAGGAAAAGAAAAAGGGTAAAAAACAGCCTTTTTTTGTACATATAAACAATTTATAAAGTCTTAATTTCTGTTATTTGATTACAATTACAGAATAGAAAAACAATATTGAAAAATAAGATGCTCCCTCTTATCTTTTTAAAATTTTACTTTTCAAGGAAATAGAGCAAACGATTTCACTTTTTGCGCTTTTATAAAAGGGGACTTGGACTTGAACTTTGATTTTTTATTTTTTTTTTATTTTTTGCGAAAACATTTAGAGAGATAATTTATCCTTGTGATGTCACATATTCACACAAGGAAACCAAATAGAAGAAAAAAAACGGGAACATGAATAATGTAACACAGCGCGACGGATACGCTTATGAAGTTCTACAAGACTAGCTTTTTTTTTTTGGTTTCTTTAAAGATTTAAGGAAAATGATATGGATCTAAAGAAGTAATCATCAGAATTCTTGGTAGACTACAGAACTTGACTACAGCCGATAGCACCTCCGTTTGAAAAGCTGTGACCACGGCGGAGGACAGCGAGATACTGTAAGAAGAGCCGGCGGCGTGATTTTAAATAATGCTACGCTGGCCCGCTGGTGAGTCACAGAGAGAATTTCGGTGATGAAAGGAATTATCGAGTTTTAAACCAACGTTTATGAGCCAAATAAGCATTGTTTCACAGTAGAAGCATCTTCCTCCTCATTCACTCATCAAGCCCATTAATCCCATTTCTGTAGAGAGAAGAAGGGTAGAAGTATCAAACAGAAGATTTCTGGGCAAAAGCCTGTACTGGACCACTTCTTCTTTTGCTCGAGGATTGAACATACTAGAAACTAGACTAGAAAGGAGAAAAGACTGAGGAATGAGGTAAACACCAGTGGCTGGGGTGGAGAGCCAAAAATGAGTTAAAATGAAGGCATGCTATGCGAATAGGGTTCTGAGGGATTTCAACGGGCCAGTTCCTTTTGGTTCAAGTAATGCCACTGGTGTTTAGTGAAAATCAGGAGGAAAATTATTATGACGATTTACATTGAGGTTAACGTTTAGAACGGTAGGGCAACGGAGACGGTAGGGGGATTAACCTTCCGTAAAAGAAACGGATTTATTCATTTAACATATTTGAAAAATTCATGTAATAATAAGCAGTAACAAATATATTTTTGTAATGATTTTTTCTTACTATTTAAATATATGTAGAAATGAATATGGAATAATTAAGATTTAAAATATTCTGTAGTATTTCTAGCACACTCATATAATAACAAGCATGGTAAACATTTCGATAGATTCTCAATCAATAAATTAATCCCCAAATAATAGGATTTTATTTTCCAGAGAAATTAGTGCATAACATGACCGACCAACGGTCGGGTTAGAACGGGTACAAGGGAATAACAGCGACAGTGGATAAAAAGACTTAAGATTCAAAATAGCTTCATTCTTGAAATAATAATCAATGTTACACTTTTCATTATTGCTTCCCATTCATACAAGTTTCCATCCCGGTCTTTTCTAGTAGGGTCATTAAGATGGTACTCTTCGTCTCGGTAATATCATGCTTCCTATCCTCATACCCATTCATCCTATTCTTACCAAAGAAGTTTCCGACATCATAAGGTTAAGATTCCACTTTCCTTCACCATTTTATTTTCTAGCTAACCTTAAACCTAACCAATCCAAGCCCATGATCATATCCAGGGCATTAGTTTGGACTAGAGTGGCTGACAATTGCTTAGTATGTGATGGGCTGAGAAGTTATTTCGTTCTTGTCTTGTACACCGTCTTTTGTCTTTCGTTTATTGTTTGTGATGTCATCCTTGAAGCATCACACCTTTAACAGTTTTGTTAGATATACACTGCCTAACGTAAAAAAGAAAGGATATACGACAATTTTCTTCTGAGAATATGATGGAGATGATGTGGGAATTGGATAGGTGGATGGATGGCCAAAGGGGTGGTAAATACTTAAATAATATTGTTCTACAGATGTGGGACTGCTTAACGAGTTGTTGTCGACGTTGTCTTGTAGAATTTTCAACGGCAATTTGCTGGTCTTGTAGAAATGATGGCATGATGACACTGTAGGTTTCACGATAAGTGTTACGCTCTCTGTATTTACCACAAGGTTAATTGACATTAAAATTATCTTTTTTTTTGGTTTTTAACAGGTTTTTAAATAATATATATGATTCTTTTCATGGGTTCTATGTAATTTATATACAATTATGTTGAGGGAAAAAAAACTGCCAAAAAGGAATTTCTTTAAAGGTCCAAAATAAGCCTAAGTTCTGTTCATTAAGAAATTTACGAAGAATCCCTTTTAATAAATGATTTAATTAAATTAAAATCTGCTAAGTTAAATAAAAAATACCAACGATAATAATTCACCGTTTCTTTTTGAAAATCTCCTACCCAATTGTATTGATACCTACAATAAAACAAATTATAGTCCATATAAAGACAGAAAATTATTTTCGTTTTATTTATTATTATTATTTTTTATTTTTATCTACAAGGGCTACAAAAGACCCCCTTCCCCAAAATTGTGAAAGGTGGTATTGTGTAGGAGGATAAGCTCGATACCAAACTGAAACCATCAAAACAGAGTTTACATGTACGTACTACAACATTGGTTTCCCCGAAGGGGGGGCTAATAGAAGGGTCTATTGAATTTTTCATTGGCCAATTTAAATTTAATTGAATAATCTGCCTTTGAATATTTCGCCGGTTTGCTGGCCAACACTTTTACCTACATTCAGTTTAACCCAAAAACGTAATATGAGCCTGGGAGGGGGGGTGATGCTTTTAGGAAATTTGGTTTTAATCGTTTATTTTCGTTAGGGGAGCGCATTTGTCCGGAAACAGAATTCTTAATGGGAAAGTTTCCGATCTTTTCCACTTTATCTCTTCATCCATTGGTCAATGGTTCTATATAAGTTTTGTAGGTGGTTGAGAAAAAAAATGTTAATATAACGTAGGAAACAAAAATTTGGTTATATTATTTGGTAAAATATGGAAAAACACTGGAACGATTCAAAAATTTAAAAGATGGTATTATATAGATTTTTTTTATTCCATATAATTTAAAAAGAAAAAAAAATTATTTTAAAGGTAAAAACCTTAAACCTTTATCGAAATATTTGTCCGAAAAAATTTCACACAGGATGTGTGTGCTCAACACAAATAAATAGCCTTATTTATTGAAGTCCTGGATTTGTGTACTCATCCAGATTAATCCCGAAGTTATTTTCATTTCTATAACATCTACACATGTTATATGTAGAAATAAGTGTACAAAAGCCATTGTAAAATAGCTAGCTAATATCTTTCATATTTCATGCGTGAAATAGAGGTGGTACCACTCAAAAATCCTATAGAGTAATTTATGCTGTGGGTTCTATTAGTCTATGTAGGTATATTTTCCATGTCTTCCTTTTCCGTTCTACATCCGATTGTAGAGGTGTTATTTCTTTTTTTTTGTTTGTAGAAATTTCTACCACTACTAAAAAATTTTTTTAAAGTTTTACCTATCTACTTTTTTGGGGACTCCAAATCAATGAGACAACTAATAGAAAGTGGCTGTCCCGTGAAATTGATCCCAATCACATTAATCGAATCCTCCTCTTTCCCTCCCATACTAAAAAACCATTTTCTTATAGTACAAAATATATATAAATTTATAATATTTAATTGTCATCAAAATTTCTCCGATAAAGGCAGTTTACATTAAGGTTATCTATAGCTTAACACCTAAATCGTCGACAATTTCTAAATAGAAATAGAATAGAATTTTTAACGTGTTCGAATTGTATTTACCAAAAAGAAAAAAAACTGGCCGTACATATATACCCTTCTGTTAACCCACAAAATTTAGACGTGACATCCATATGGATTCTACGGCATGCCATGAATTTAAATGATTCCTTCTCAAACAGTAGACTATAGGAGGCAAGACAGAGAGCACCTTCTAAACCAATAAATGGGGCGAATACAAATTTAAACAATTGCCCAGAAATCACGAGCCCATATAGAATCAGTCGAAGTAACACCGTAATGTTCTATTCTCTTACATCTTCGCAATTGAATCTCCATAAATCTAAAAGGTAATTATCATGGTAAATATTTCGTTTGATATTTATCCGTTCCGTGACCAAAGCTATTTCAGGTGTAGACGTGTATATCACTCTCTCAATGTTTCTTGTATAATTTTTTGAGGTAATTTCAAATCTGGCTGAAAATTCAAATAAATCTTTCAGAATGGTCTAAATAGAATTTTATGATGTATATAAATATAATTATAGTAAAATAAATAAAACATATATAAAAGGGAAAAACTTGATATAGCTTCTATTTATAAAAAAAAAGAAAAGAAAAACAACAAACAGCCTTTATTTTTAAAAAGAAGACAATGGACCATTGTACAAGTAAAGTACGCTATTAAAATGGGTTATTAAAATCGAAAAATGTAAAGGTACACGACAAATGTTTCTTGTATCACTTCGTGTCGGGAGTTGGGGGAGGGGCGACATCAGTAAAGTAATCGGTAATAAATTCTCGTAAGAGGCAAGTAAGGAGGTGTGTGGTTCTGAATACAAAATAACAAAATATTGGCACCCCATGAATGTTAGGCTTCGTTTATGGTACGAGGAGGAAGTGTGTTCTCTTCAAGGGTATCCATGGTATGGGGCTGATGTGGTTTAGGATGCTTAAAATGCTTCCAGAACCAAGAAATTTCTATTCCAAGTATATGAAATAACTTTTTCATGATTAATTCAGTTCAGGTCGAAGTGGCATTGACAAAAAAAATTCTTTTTTTCTTTTTTTTTGGTTGCTATGGGACCAAAAACAATTTCATATTTTCGCTGGATTTGTTTCTATCCTTTTATGGCTTGTCCTCGTTCCCTCGTAACTTATGAAATTGGCAGGATGAAATTTGGGGGGGTTAATAGAAGGGAATGTAGCTCAAATCTGGTAGTATCCCTTATATGAGCTCTCGAGGTCAAAGATTAGCTCTTATGAAAGGATGGAGGGATTCAGCCGATCGAAATATAAGGATCACTTTCAGATCACGTACAGATTAAATATTCAGTACATCTTTTGTACTTTGTTGAAAAGGTGAATTGATTAAGAAGGCTTTTAGGTAAATTAATTGGTTTCATTTACCAGTAAAATCTAACTAGTTCTGAATAATACCTTTATAAACATAAAACGGTATATTAAAGTTATTTCCTATTTTTTTTTTTTTTTCAAATAAGAACAAAAAGCAATTATTAGTAAAATTTCAAATAGACTAAAATTTCTGTATAATTTTCCTGTTTTTATTTTGTTTGTTTTTGTTTGGTCCACACAAATAATCTACTTTACTCTCTACCACACAGGATGGCCTTATCCATCTTCAGATGGGTCTTTAGAAAACACGTAATACAGTACACATTCCCTTGGGGGATTTTTTTTTATGGAGATTCAGAATATTCCCATAAGGTTAAATCGCTTTTCACTTTTATAGGCAAGAAAAAAGATATTTTTATGACAAAAAAGAAAAAAAAACAGAAATTTTTTCGTATATATTATTACATAATTAAAATAAATTTACATATAAGTTGATATTAAAAATTCTTATCAAGAATTACTGACATTAATATTTTTATTTGATTGTCTTTAGGTATATTTAAAAAAGTAACAGGTAAATAGAGTTGATGGCATATGAAGTAATAGGATCAAACTAGAAATATAAAATACAAATAAAACCGTATACAAATCAATTTAAAAAAAATTAAATTAACACCAAGAGGTTTAAAATCTTGGAATTATATTAAATTGTTATTTTATTTCCAGTTAATACTTTTATCACATTTTCGCCATTTTCATCCACTCTCTAGATACTAAATTAAGAGGAGGATTTTATTATTAAAAGCTAAAGCACATTTCTTGTAATTAGGCCTAGTAATTGGTCCATTTCATTTTTAATTCACCTAGTCAGGGGTCTACTAAAGCGTAATCCGTAAAAGTCCTTTTTGCTTGCCGCAAAAAGTTAAATTTAGCCTCAGTGTGTTCAGATAATGGAGAGGGTGGCGTACAGAAGATGAAAATAACAACAACAACAAAAAAAAACTTTTAATAGCATCATCAGATTTTCAGGTAAATCAGTGGACGAGCTGCTGAAATGAAAACCGTTTTTTTTTGCTGAGAGGGGGAGGGTGCACAAAACGAGAGAGGTTTTAAGCATAAGTTGAGATGGCTTTGTGACCACTATAGTAATACTTTTTTTGGAAGCAGAGATATTTAATTTTTAAATAATTGTGTTGAGGTGTAACACGAATTCATTATATTCAATTATCGAGCAGTAAGATAATTAAAAAGTGAAAATTGTTCAGGCTTTTAATTTGTTAAATCCTCATAATAAAGGAAGGATTGTCATCCCTTTCCATTCGTTTACCTCAATAATAAAAGAAAAAAAAATGGTAGAACCTTTTCCCAATCTCTTCGGATATCAAAAACAGAAATTTATAAATATAAAAGAGCACAAAACAAGAAATCAACCGGACGTGTGATTTGTCCGGCTTGTGCTTCCTCCCTCCTATAGCAACATAAAGGACAAAATCCTTTTTGAAAAGTCAAAAAAGCACAACTGTTTAATTTAGGATACCCCCATATGGGTAAGGGCTAAAGAATCTAACACAGGGGTGGTGTTACAACAAAACAAAAGGAAGGAAGGAAGGAAAAAAATCTAACAAGGAAAAAATGAGACCAAACATAGAAAACAAAAATATAAAGAATGTCCTATGGACAAGAAACTCTCCAGGAGTGTGGTATGGTTGAAAAATCGCCTTCATACAAATAACACACCAGTCCCTCATCCACCTTGGACCGCCTCCGACTTCCTCTTTTACTTTCCTCCTTTGTCGAACATCCTTGTTAAATTGGAATCGATCTCTTGAGCGGCTGGTCCTTTGTGTCCAAAAAAAGGGCGTCATCACCGCCTATTATACTTTTTTTATATATATTTATTTATTTATTTGTATATTTTTTTTTTTCTGTTGTGACATAATTGTCGATTTGTTTTTCCAGTCCAGAAATTTTTGAAACATTAAAACACTTTTAGATACATTTATAGACTCTCTAAAAAAAGTGTATAAAATTGTTTAAAGGGCCGTTGGATTCCATCTTAATATAAAATGTATTATATCGCCAATGAAATATTTGCAACTACTTTCAATATTCTATGATTATTTTAGAAGTAGTCGGATGAAAATAGAGCGATAGAACCATTGAAGAGTTCCCAGTCTCCCACCAGAACACCATCATCCATCCCTTTTGAATCACATTTTTATTTGCACCAGGCAAAAAAAGGGAAAATCTCTATCTTGTCATTTTTGATATGACAGGACCCCGGCCATAAAATGATATCCAAGTCATTCAAAGGATAATGGAAATCGATAGATGCGCACCGAAATTAGTAGAAGGTGGTGACCCCTCCGACCATAACTCTGGGCTGAAATGAAAATGGGGCAAAATACCAGCCCTTTTTTGAAGTCTCCTCCCTGGTCTATGGCTTATACTACTTTTGGTGCTACTGTCCAAGTACCTATACAAGGATCATAAATGTTGGGAAGGGAATAAAGGTATTGTGATTTAATGAAAAAAAATTGCTCTTTTTTAATCGAAACTTATATGAATAGATATTGTCAGAGATTCATCAGATTTGCTACATATTAAAAGCAGCCACTATCTCTTTTCGATATATCACTTTTTTATTTAATTTTTGAAGCATTTTACATTTGAAATAAAATTTAATAAAAAAAGATGTATAATAAAATTCCAACTAAAAATGTTTGCTATCTACAGGAGAATAATTAAAAAATTTATTGTTAATTTATTCATTTTTTCTTCTACTCCTCCTAGAGGCATTTTTTTTTATATTTCATGTTCGTTAAAGTCGGTTTTCTCTTCATGATTTTTTTTGTCGTGGACACAGCGAGACATTACTGCCCGCTTTTATCCGGCAGAAAAGTTTGCTCACTCGGGAGCAATTTCGGGTTTTCTGCCATCGGTGCACAATTTCTCTATAACTTGACATCATTTTTGCTGCAATGTTGAATTCTAGTTAAAAGTTCACTAATTAACTTTTAACAATTACGGAAAATATCTAGAAATAAAATACATTCCAATAAAGCCAATTAAATTAATTAAATTGAATGCACGTAGGAATGTGACCTTATTACTTTTTCATAGTATCAGAATATTGATATACCTTCACGTAATCATATCATTGGCCCTTTTTTTACAAATTAAATTTTAACTAATTAATTGGCTATATATTTTCTTGTAATTAATATTAAATTGTAAACATTCAATGTCCATGACAATAAATTTATGATTTAAGAGGATAATTGGGATTGCAGTATCTTAATAAATCCTTTAATTACTACTTTTTATAATTGTTACTTAAATTTCGTAAAATATATCATATAAATATATATTTTGATATAATTGACTAAATTAAATAAAGTTTTACAGTAAATTTTCACTAATTGTTCTTTTTGTTATATATAAAAAGTTTTATTAAAACAAGCAAACAAACCAAGTTTGCTCAAAATTATTGCAATTTCCCTACAGAAAGATTTTCTGGAGAGCAAACGGAAAAAAATCAAAATAAAAAAAAATAAGAACAAATTGTGGACACCCTCACGAAGCCCCTCCTCCCCCACATGTCTTTCTCAGAGGATGAAGATTTATGGCAAATTGAGTTTTACTGCTGTGAGGCATATACAGCATAGTTGCTTGATTTGTTACCACGCCCCCCTCGGCCCCAAAACCCCCCAATTCAAGGGGTGTGTGACTCGAAATTTACTTGAGTAAATCAAATGTTTCTCAAAGACCATGAACCATGATAAGTGATGGAAGAAGAAGACGAAGACGTAGAACTTGAGTTTTGTACAGCAGCACTTACTTATTTTGATATAGAGGGTGAGTGCGAGGGTGGAGGCAATCGTTTCATTACTTTTCGAGCTAAACTTACACAAAACTTTTGCACACCTCCAGCAAAAGAAAAAAAAGAATAAATAAATATTTTTACGATGATGTTGACTTAAGAGATGGTACGTAGAATGTTTAAGATGTTTAGATACCTTCTCTTAATATACAAGTTAAGAAACTACCACATATCCTATAAAACTTTTTTTTCGTACGTTCCATATCAAATCTGTTCAATTTTGCTTTAGTGCAAAAAGCAATCACTTTCTTTCTCTCAAAAAAAAAAATCCTTTATTGTTGTTTTTTTCCTTGTATATATGTACTTTTCTTTTTCTTAGAAAACGCGAAAAGAATTTCATCTTCATCGTCCGCCTATAATTCCTAAAGCAAATGTTTTCCTTGAATTAAAGTACAAAGAGAAGAAAATCACCGCTGGGCCGAGTTTGCCGATGATTATAGGCGCTTTTTCTCTCATTTAACGTTACCTTCTGAACATGAAGGAAAATACAAGAAATTTTTTTTTTTGGCGAGAGGAACAAAGGAGGGAAAAAAATTAAATAAATATAAGGAAGTAGGAGAAAGAAGAAATTTAGGAGAACGAACCCTAGCTTAAGGTAGAGAGTTCCTGACGTTGTCGTTTTTCGGTTATATATAAATTTTCTGCCCTTATCCCCTTATATCATACCTTTTTTTTGTCGAAAGGTCACCAGGTATTTTTCAATCCTAGAAGGACCCAACAGACGGCCGTTGTCGGTTTGGCTAGACTCTGGAACTGGCTTAAGGAAAGACTCCTGTAGATTTCAGATCATTCTCTTCTCGTCAAGGAAGGCAAAATGTTATAGGAAGGACAGGGGGATAGAGGCGGGATAGGAAGACACATTAAATTACGGGAGTTTACTGGACCATCTTTAGCCAATTTACGGGTGATAAGATTCTAGATCTAAGTCGTATACAAGTTGGAAAACTTATGAGGCGTGCGTCGAAATCACTTCACAGCTGTCGTCACCTTCCCTTTTTCATTTATCGACCCCTTTTACTACGCTGGATATTACTTTGAACCAATACAATCTCTACAGACTCCTTTCATGAGTCTCCACAAATTTGGTCATCGAATGAATCCATTGAATCCATTGAAATCGCATGGCAGTAATATCAAAATTTACAGGAGATGATAAGAGGCGTAAGATTAAAGAGCGTGTATGCATAGATAGCGAATAAGTGAAGTAATTTTATTCACTTCCTATCTTAAAGATGTCGAAATAAATACCCTATTTACTTTTATTGCCTTTTCGTTTCGAATCCCTTCGTAAAATTTTATTTTATTTGTCTTTTTTTTTCGGGAGAGATTTTGGGAGAAAGAAGATTTCACAAATTACCACGTTAAACTACAAGATACAGAGTACCGCTTTCTTTTTAATTATTGCCACATCTCCCTCGCTCAAGCCAATGTCCAGCAAATTTACACTAGGAAGTAATTTTAAAGCACTTAGCAGGAAAATTCAAATTAACCAAAGATACTAAATGATCAGAAAGGACATATAGCTCCCCTTTTGTAGAGATAAGCTAAGCAGCAGCTTTAGAATTCATAGCTTCAAAAAAAAAAAACAAATTTAAATTAGCAAAAGGGAGAAAGAAAGAAAAAAAATTAAAAACGAAACAGAACTTAAAGGGAAATAAAACATTCTTCCAAAAAAATAAACAAAACCTAAGCCAGCAAGAAATTAAACTGGACCACAACATTAAAGGCGACAAGATTATATATAAACTTTTATTTTACCCCTACATGTATAAAAATAAAAATAAAATGTAAAGGTTCCCCTGTACCTTTTTTTTATAGAAAAAAAAATAAAAAAACGATTTCTTCATAAGTTCCTTGATGATTCCGTTTAGGCCTTTTTTTTAAGGAAGAAAACTTTTGCAGTCTCTCTCTCTGTTACTTTTGGAGGAGTTGCTTGTATTAAGTTTAATTAAATGGCCAAAACGAAGTCAGCTCAGAGTCCGGCACCCAGGAAGGCACCAAGCACTGAAAGGAAATAAAATTAAATTCTTTTTTACAACACCATCCTTCGTTCTATAGCGTCAAGGAATGAGGGGTGCAAATATGACTCTTTTTGGCTCGCTTGAAAATTATACAAAATCATTTTCTCATGATAACTTTCTTTTTTTATGCTGGGTATCGTTAAGTGAATACCATAAAAAAATTTTTTTTCTTTTTTAAAAGATCCTTACTATGGGGGGTTGGTCTTTATACCTCATTGACACTGAGCGCTTTCGTTTTGAATCAAATTTAATGGGATTATCAATTTTAAAAATTGATTCGAGGATTGCAGAAGAAAGCTCCAGTGTGCTAGCTATAGCCATTAACTAAACTGAATTAGATCTATAAAAGATGTAGCCTCCGTAGATTTAGCCCTAAACACGAGCCTCTTTGGACGACGTTTTCTGATGATATATTTAAACCAGAGAAAAAAAGAAAAACCAAACTTTCCTAAAAGAGAACAAAAAAAAATTGCTAGAACAACATTAAAACTTTCTCGTCATCCAAATTGCCCTATAATAAAAAGGAGGGCAGGATGGAATTATTTGAACATAGCTTTTAATGTATACGAGAATTATGTTAGATTGGAAGTAAGGAAGAGTACCCTCTAAGGATCTATAAATATTTTCCTAAATGTCTTTCGATTACGAAAAAAAAAAATATTCACATATATCCTAAGGTCCAGCATTTGTGGACTAGAATTTTATAGGCCTTTATATAATTTTTACCAGTGTTTTGTTATTGTCTAACCCAGAACTTTTATTTTATTTTATTTTTTTTTCAAACAGGATATGTCGGAGTACAAGTGTGAAAATGGAAATCCTCCAGTCTTTATACCTCACAAGCCAGTTACTGGTGTAATTGGGGCATCTTTCAGCGTTGTGTCCATAATGGTTGCAAATATCTTAAGACTCTTCAAAGTAAGTATTCCATTCTTTCCCTCTAATTAAGTCAGTACACCACTTCAGGTCTATTTTTGTTCTTTACCTTTTTTTTATTTCTTAGGTTAATTTTCTTTTTTGTTACCGCTGTTGTCTCCTAACGACTTTTTATGTAAAATAAAGGAAAAAAAAACAATAAAAATAATTTGAATATATTAAGGTAAAGGTGAAATGGAGAAGAATACTAAAAGATCGTTGACTTAATCCCATCCTACAGGCCTGTTTCTTTTCTTCGAAATATTAACTTGCAAGTGTCGTCCTATGTAAGAGCTGTTCGTCCTCATCACTAATTTAGTCCTTATTCAAAATAATTAGTCAAATTTGTGACAATTTTCTTCCCCCTTCCATTTCCTATTTATGCCCGTACAGAATTATTTTGTGACTATATATTTTTATTTAGAATCTGCTAGATATCTAAGGAGCAAAAAAAAAAAGGTAACAAAGACAATGTCGCGTCTCTCCCCGATAATAAAAGGAACGTACCAAATGATTTCTGGATACGTAGGTTCTTTTATATCCCGGTAAATTGGCATTAGTTTTTTTGTGTTTTTTTGTTTTGGTCTACTTGCAAGTTTTCAACTGCCTGGAACGTTTTTATAAAAAAAAATAAATGAATGGTTCCTTACAAAAATTATTTGTCAATTTTCTTTTGCGTTGTGTTATATTTTTTTCCTCCCTATATCATTGTTTTCTTTGTTCGTTATCGAAATAATTTGCGGGTACTGGTCACGTTTTTATTCGGTTAAATAAGTAAAATAAAAGGTCCCTATCTATGATATTTCATTCATTTTTTAAAAGTAGTACCTTAAAGACATCAAAAAAATCTTAATTCATATTAAAAGGACAGAGGAGACCCCCCCCCCCCAAAAAAAAAAAAAAAACCCATATAAGCATATGCATAAATTGCAGATTCGAATCCTAAGATGTGTAGCAACTATCGCCTGCAGATGAGGCGTACAAAACATACTTTGGATTCATCAAAAAATCACTTGGGAAGCTATTAGTTACACACTAACGCCCATTTTGACCCTACTCCATTTAATCAGCCTAAATCCATTAGAGACCCAGAAGTAGATTTTCCTCCTCATCATATCCTTCTTCCAAAACTTTAAGTAGGAATGGAAAAAAAAGAACAGAAGTTGATTGCTTCTCATAACTCACCAAAAACTTTACCTTTTTTTATTTTTTTTTTTCGACAACACCTTAAACGAAGGGCATCTATCTTGAACCTTAAGCAGGAAAATAGTACCAGCATTAAAAATAGTATATACAGTGCGAAAATAAACACGCAGAATTTTTTATACAGAGCCTCTTTTTGGTAGGGAAAATTAAAATAAAAGACTATATCCCATCAGAAATACTAGGAGAAAATATTAAGTGCATTTTAATTTAAAAAAAATACCTCTCCGTTTTGTTTTTTATTTTTATTTTTTTGGATCCCTAAAATGGTATTATTAATGTTGTCCCTAAAACCGTTACAGATACCCCAAATTAGTTATGCATCAACCAGCACTGAATTATCTGACAAATCCCGATTCGAATACTTCAGTCGAGTTGTACCACCGGATAATTTTCAGGCTCAAGCAATGGCTGAAGTTGTCCAAGCCCTTAATTGGCTCTACGTGAGCACAGTGGCTGTTGAAGGTGACTATGGAGAAAAGGTAAGCGAATTTTTAACGCATTGAAGTTTTAGATGCTTTATCGTTTATTATATCATATATATAATTAAATTATATATTACTTTGGTGAAGAAAAGAGAAATATTCGAATTAATATATTGTGCAAAAGCAGGCGAAGTATAAAATAATTAATTGAGGTAACATTTGCTACTTTGAAATTCACGTCAAGAAAGGGTTAATGGTCTTAAAATAAGCAGAACTATCGATAAATAGCACTATTATATAAAGTAGGCCATACAAAAACCGAAATCCCTTAAGTGTTTTATGCAGACCCCTAAATGATTTATGAATCTAAGTAATCTTATTTATATTTTTGCTTGAATAAAAAGCCTATTTCTCAATAGGTTTTTTTATTTAATAAGAAGAATGGTAACATCAAAAAGGTTTTCTTTCGAATTATAATACAAGAGATCTTTAGTTCAATCGCAAAAGTTATTTTTCTACTACCTTAAACAACAACAGCAATTAAATAAAAAATTCTAGGATTTTATTCTACTTCCCACTGTATTTAATCAATGCCGTAAACAGTATTTTATTTATTTATTTTTGGATTATTTCCATTATCTTTATATCAAATAAACTAAACGCCAGAAAATTTTAAAAGGCAACCGACCCCATTCATCCGCCTTCCCCTGGACGTCCCATCTACCTTTCATTTACCAAATGTTTTTCTTCATCTGCTGATTCTCGTTTGAAAATGCAAAGACCACATGTGGACAACTTTCCCTACTTCTCAAAAAAGAAAAGGTTCCATTAACAAACCAACAAAAGTCGACACCAGAAGCCCTCCACACTCTAGTGATTGATAAGTTAGAAGGACCCTAGGATCACCCCTTAAAGTGGGTGGTTGAAATTGGTTGTAGGATGGGTCAAGTGTGGGCGGAAGGCTGTAACATGTCTTTGGGTACATGAAAAGTGTTTTAATAGTCCTTAAAGAGTGGCCGTTTAAAGTATAGATTTCCTTCCTTCTAGATCTAGTTTATATATATGTATAGATGATAGTGTGAAAACTTTTATCCCATTTCTCGCATTTAATGTACCTATTTCCATCTACTTTTAACTATCCCTGGGAAATGATTAAAACTAGTTGAAATGTATTTTCGCTGCAGGGTATTGCATCGTTTACCCAAATTGCCAGCACATTGGGAATTTGTGTAGCTATCAGTGAAAAGGTAGCTAGAAATGCTAAAAATGATGACTTCGATAGGATTATTGAAAATTTAAGTAGCAAACCAAATGCAAGAGCTGTTATTATGTTTGTTGATGAGGACAATGTCAGGTAAATATATTTTATAAAATTATATAAAAAATATAATAGCATAGGGGAATATGTGAAATTCACAAAAAAAGAGTAAGATTAACTAAAAAAATTTATATTATTTATATCATTTAGAAAACTACTACAGGCTACCATAAGGGCAAATAAGACAGAACATTTCTACTGGGTAGCTAGTGATTCTTGGGGTGCTAAGCTATATCCTGTACGAGATCAAGAATTTGCTGCCGTAAATGCTATCACTGTATTACCACACAGGACAAGCTTGGAAGGTATGACGAGAGGAGTATCCCTCTGGTGCATAATAATGCACGTTTTATTTTTTTATTTTTTTGTGCATACTATCTTTAAGTACCCTAGCAATTTCCTGCCATTGAATTAGTACTAGAAAATAAAATAATCTTAAAAAATTTATTAATCATTTAGAAAATTGAAAAAAACAATACAACTCACAGTCCAGTCGATTGATTTTATTTTTTTTTTTGTTTTTTTATTCGTTTCTAATTTCATAGGATTTGACCGCTATTATCGATCCCTACGACCAAAGACGGAACATATAAAATGTAAGAATGGTAAGAACCGTCCCCATCCTACTAACCCAAAACTTATAATCAACTGCCGCAACATTTGGTTCAACGAGTTTTGGAGTCAGCATAACAAGTGCGGCTTCGAAAAGGGAGCTAGTAACCCATGCACGGGTAGAGAAACGATGTCTGACTATGAACAGGAGGGTCTGGTGCCATTTGTTGGTAAGTATTCAATAAATAGTTTTCGAAGCCTTTTTCTTTACGGCTATATCCTGCCAATACGCCCATACCCTTAAATCCCCCCACCATTCTTGAAGGGAATTCCGGTCGTAGGACCTTTATCTATACACATGATCCTCCTTCTAGCCTTCCTAGCCAAAATTCTCTGTCTTCAAAACCTTTAGACCCTAAAGAGTTTCAGTAGCAGCAACAGCAGCAGCAGCTCACGAACTTTTAGGGAATCTTTTTTAATATAGGAAGACCCTTTACCAGGGAGAATCTCACTGTCTTCTCATCCATCCTATAATTCGTACCCCACAGTGAGTGAAAGGAGAGTGAGAAAATGTTTTGGTTTTATGTTATACCTTCTACTAAAAGTAGGCGATACGTTATCATTTTTGATGTTTCCATAGACGGTGATATTAATTTATATTCATTGAGAGAAGATAGCCTCATTGATTTTGGGGAAAGGGTTTTCAGTATTGGAGTTTAAACACCTCTTCCTGTTTAAGGACACGTCCGTACTGTGGATGAGTTAAAAGGAGGAGGATAAGGTAAAATCTAAACGACCGCATATCCTACGGCGACGATTAAGCGACTTTGGCAGATTTTATAGGTATATCTTACCCTTATCATGAGAAAATTCTTGCAGTTCTAAAACTTGATTAAATTAAGAGGGGAGACTAGCGGCACACTGCTGAATTTATCTTGCTACACTTTACAAAATTTACACAATGTTTAAAAGGGCTATGAGGGGGCTGCAAAAAGGGTGGCTCGACTGTTTTGAAGAGTCTGTAGGTAAAGTCCCTTGAATATTTAGACAAATTTTTTTTTCGTTGCACAGAGACAAATGTTCGCCCACTTCTAATTACGCTACGCCGTGAAATGTCCCTTATAAGACGGAAGACCAGAACCGCTCGGGGAGAATTTAGAGTGGAGTAAAACTTCTCAAATTTATATGATTACAATGTTCATATGGATCTTTATAGTTATATTGTCGTAGGAAATCCATCCTTTTAAGCCTGCTAGAACGTAAGGTGGGGGCGCTAGTAAGGAAGTTACAATTAAGGTGGTATTGAAATAGAACGGAGGATAAAATTTAGATAAAGGTAATAGCGTATTACGATACCTAAGAATACACCCTGAAGAAAATTTATAGAGTAAAGTTCAAGAAGATGTTTTATAGCTTCGTTATAAAAGGTACATAACAATGGAAGCATTATACAGTTGACAGGTGCATCCTGCTGGGATTGCGTACTATAGGTATATACAACTTTTAATTAGATACTTTCTATGGAATCCTATTAGGGTTTCAAGGAAAAATCCATTATCTAAAGGTGCATCGTGTTTTCGAATAATTGCATCGAGATTGAAAATAAGTTGGTATCCTAGAATTTTAGCTGCTGATAATTGTTAAATTAATTTACAATCCTTAGTTTGAAATATAAACCCACGTAGAATAGAAAATTGCACAGGATAGAAAATCTACTTTCCGGAAAAACAATTAATGAAGTAAACAATAAAATTGAATTAAGAATCTGAAGGGCTCCGACTTCAATAAATTCTAAAATTAAATTTTTTAATGTCTTATGAAACAGACTAAGATGCAACATAGAATTTTATTTTAATCGATTTTAAAACTGTTTATTCATATTTTAGTGGCTGCATTATAAACATACTTAAAATGCTTTTAAATGGACTATTTCATGATTTTGTACTTCTACCATTTTGAGGGAGAAATACATATTTTACGTGTGGTACGTGAGTTTTATAAATTTTTATAGTCTTCTGAGCATTTTACCATCGAATTGGAAACTATTGAAAATGTAAACAGTTGCAAGAAAATTAAAGAATTGAAATTCTTTCTATTTCCCTTTTTTTTTGTTGGGATTTAATAGTGCTTTATATCTCTACCAGTTTTCTTTTATGGTTGAATAGCCTTCTGATTTTTTTTCTAGTATGTTTATCCAATTCTTTATCACAGAATCCTCTCTCAGTGGTCGTTACCGTTATAGGCTAACCATTTTAGAACGAAATATTCCAACCCCCTCGAAGTGGCCCTATGTCAATGCAGTCGTTTTGGTTTTAGTAGCACAAATGTTGCAATTTATAACGTTCAAACAAATGGGGAGATATTTTACTTGGCTTTACAAATGACCGTAGTCAATGTCGACCAAAAAGAAAAAAAGAGCCCCCTGGAAAACAATTTAAATCGACTTAACTACCAACAACATTTTATCTGGAACTTCCTCCTCCAACTCCCTCCTCTTAAGTTCCAGCCAACTAGCAATAAGGAGACCTTTCGCGAGCCTCTTTTGGGATGCCTGTAGTTTCAAGGAATATAACCCAAAAAACAGGAAATTTTACGTAATCTATTTGCCATTTACCCGTCGAAATATCTGCAAAGTTTTTCGAACTTATCTCACAACCATTTCAGAAAATGTGTGGGTAGTAGGATACACGCAGGAGGAGGTACACGAGGTTTTTTCTCGTTTTTTTGTGCGTCGTATGGCTTTCGAACCGGTTTTTAAAGAACCTTTTGTAAAAAGGGAGATTCCTCAAAATAAAAAAAAAATTGGGGAGAAAAAAAAATCTGAGGAAAATTACTGGTACAGCAACCAAGCCATTGTAGGGCCTACTTAAATTTGCTTTGTTTTTGTTTTTTTTTTTCTGTCTCTTTACCAGCTGTGCTTCATCTGGTGCCTCAGCTTTTGTACCACAAAAGATACTACGATTTTTCTTGCCTTACAAAAGAAGAAGAGAGCACCACCCCGTCGACAGTAAATAAACTTATAAAGAACCTCGAGCTTGAAAAATAACCCGTCAATGAGAGAAAGAAGAAAAGGAATATTATTTGCATGGAATTGCAATAAATTACGGGCACCCTTATAAATAAACACTACCAAAGAGGCGGTAGTTTGGCCTTCTTTTTTTTTATTTCTTCCACTCCATACTCCGGAATCCCGGAACGTCCAATCGTTTGTGTCGAGTTTAGTAGACTTTAAAATTTCTTCTTTTATTGCCTTCACAAATTGAAAAGATTTTTTTCTATTTTTATCTTTTATAATTTTTCTGACGTCTGTAGTTTTAAGTTATATCCCGGTTGTCTTAAATAAAATATAACTTAATCTATAGTTGATGCAGTCTATGCTATGGCCAATGCTATTCATAATTACTATATGGAAGTGTGTGATGGTATTTCATATAAAAAATGTGAAAAAATTCAACCAGCACCTCAAGGTGCTAAACTCCTATGGTATATTCATAATGTTCAATTTAATGGACGTCAAGGAACTATGGTAAGTATTTTTTTTTAATAATATACAATACCACGTTCATTTATATAGAAAAATAAAAATAAGAAATATGTTAAAAGCACCTCCATTTTAATTGACTTAGAAGTAGAATTAAAATAGTTAAAATTAAATTTTATATATTTTTACTGCTTACGTTAAATGGAAAAAAGGTGAGATTTAATAAAGATGGGGATGCCTATGGCTTCTATAATATTTATCAATATCAAAATAGAGATGGAAAATATGATTATGTTCAAGTAGGAACATGGAAACAGGAGTAAGTATTACAGTCAACTTTTTGTCCAAGAAAAGAATTTACATTATAGTAAAAAATACTTAACCGAAATCTACACCAATTGCCAAGATTATTAAATTACTAAGTTTAAATATAAATTTATAGATTAGAAATGAATAAATCTGCATTAAAGTGGACAGGATCAGTTCCTAAACTTGTATGCAGTGACCCATGCCCGGTGGGACATGTACGTAACCATCAGGTTAGTACTACTATCAGTGAATCTACGTAAGGATTCAAAAGAAAAAATAAATATATATATATATATATAGGATCAATGTTGTTGGTCATGCGTTCGGTGCCGTGAAGATGCGTACGTTAGTAATGACACGTGTGAAACGTGTAAACCTGGATGGGCACCAGATGCGAATAGGACAGGCTGTGTGAAATTAAAACCAGAAGTAATTAATTGGAATAGTCCCTGGGCACTTGTACCTATATGTTTTTCACTAATTGGAATATCTATAACAATTTTTACTGTTATAGTTTTTATAATGTAAGATTTTCCTTTAATTCCCCCAAGCCCATAAAAGTGGATATTTAAGATATTATTCTACTTTAGCTATAATCGTACACCTGTAATTATGGCATCTGGAAGAGAATTATGCTATGTTCTTTTAAGCGGTATTTTTTGCTGTTATTGTACAACTTTTGTAATATTAGCACCACCGAGCGTTATCCACTGTTCAATGTTAAGGATTTGTCTCGGTCTTGGACTTAGTATTTGCTATTCGGCTATATTTATAAAAACGAATCGCATATCAAGGATATTTAACAGTGGTGTTAAAAGTGTTAAACGACCCATTTACATATCTCCAAAATCACAGATATATTTCTCAATTGGTAAGATAATCATTTTAATTCTATATAAGAATTAATTTTATTATTATAATAGTTCTTGTAAGTGTACAACTTCTGGGGTCAGTGGTATGGTCATTTATTGAAAAACCAGATGTTAAAGAAATCCATCCATATCCTTTAACAGCTGTCCTAACATGCAAAGTTTCTACTTATGCTTTAGCATTATCACTTATTTATAACATTATATTAATTTGCCTATGTACAATTTATGCGTTTAAAACACGTAAAATTCCTGAAAATTTTAATGAAGCTAAATATATTGGATTTACAATGTATTCAACATGTATAGTGTGGCTAGCGTTCCTTCCAATATATTTTGGGACAAGAAATGACTACGAGGTAAATTTTCAATATTGATTTATCCTTGTTGTTAATAAATACTCATGTATCTAAATGAATTTTTCCCTAAATAGATTCAATTATCTAGTTTATGCATGTGCCTCAACATTAGCGCTACCGCCGTCCTTGTGTGCCTTTTGGCACCAAAAGTTTTCTTAGTTCTCTTTCAGCCATATAAAAATGTGAGGCCAGGTCCTGGAGGAGCAAATAGTAACCAGGTGAGTAACTTACATTTAATATGATTTATAACAGTCCCAAACTTTTGTTTTCCTTTTTTTTCAACATGGATACTTCATTTTTTCTTTTGCACGGGCGAGAAAAAGAGTTTCCATAATAGCTTTAGGGGGAATTGAGTTAAGTTAAAATGTTACATGTGTGAAATCAGGGACTCAGTTTCATAAATCATAAAAAAAGGATTGTTAGTATAACAGATGATTTTTATGTTTATAACAGGAATAATCTGATTTAAATTACAAAATACGTAAGGAATATATTTGATTTCTTTTTATTATACTATAAAAATGAATTTAAAGAGTGCTTAATTTGAAAGCCATAATCTCAAATTACTTAGATACAATTTAGGGTGTTTTGCATCAGATTATATATATATATTATATAGACCCTTTTTAGTCCGTATATATATGTATATATATATATGTATATATCTTTTATTAAGCCCGGACAGCGAATTGGCGATAGACGTGGTGAAATGGGTACTGTGAGATTTTTACGACAATCACAGCATCGGTCTCATGGTTCCCAGACCCATCAGTGTCTATCACAGTCGCAGACACAGCAAATCTCATCAACGACAGCATCACAGTCGACACCATCAATGAATGTACGAGTCGTGGATAATCAAAAGATTGCCTCAATATCTTTGCATCTTGATGAATCGGAATTTTCACCAGAAAAGGATATATCCAGTGAAAACAAGTAAGTAAAAATCTCGCGCTTATATTTCTAATAGCTCTCCAGTAAAATTCCCATCATCATTTTATGCCTCCTATTGCACGCTATAATATTCTTGAAACCTTTTGAAGCTCTTTTGAGTTAGTATAGATTGGAAAGGAAATAAGGAAAAAGAGATCATGGGTCCCAATAACATGTTATCCTTTCCTTCTCAAAAAAAATCTTTAGCTGATTCAACTGGTGTAACGAGCAGATTATTCTGCTTCAAAAGATGGAGCAGGAGGAGAAGGAACAGGATGAGCTAAACTGTCTTAAGCCGGAAGAACACCCACCTATATAAAAAAAGGAGCATTTAAATAACAAAAGTATGTTAGGTAGTTGGTAGCGAGGCCGACAACTAGTTTGAGATTTGTAGATAGTGAAATTGTGTAAGCAGTTAGCGTTGTAAGACACTATAGACAACTTTTTCGACGATGTGATAACTTAGCACTTAAGGGTAAAAAAATGAAATCCTTCTTGTTCATTCAGACAGAAAGAATCCACTCAATTATAGGCGTTACTATTCGTCTTTAAACAAAAAAAAAAAAGAAAAGAAACATCTTTAAAGTCTTAAAAGGTTTTATATAATCGTTTTTGTACCCCGAAGGTTTAAATTTAATTTTTTTGGTAGAGCTAACTTTGCCTTCTTGAAAAAGTTGCCTCCCACCCTGAAGCCCTTCTTTATTTCCTAAATAATCCGAGTACTAAAGGCTAGCCATGAAATGAAAATTAGAGGGAAATGCGCTCTACAACCAACAACGTACAATTTCATATGAGTGATGATGTACCTATGGATGGTCCCGAATAATCTCCCCTCGCAAAGCTTTGACTCACTATAAAACTTTAACCCTAGCAGTGTAAATCAATCTACAATCAGGAGGAAAGCTTAATAGACCAGGAGGGGAATCAATAACCCAAGAAATACACCTGTAATATACATCTTTCTCTTATTCCTTGATTTACAGAGTCAGGTGAAATAAACACAACCCAGATTTTTTAAATTTTTATTTTATAAGTGTTTAGAGGAATTGATAGTAAATGGTATTTAAACTGAAAAATCTTGTGGATACTATTAAAAAAAACATGTATAAGATTGTTGAGTCTACCTAATGTTGGACATAAAAATCTTTATAAGTTAAAAAAAAATGAAAACAAAGCTACAAAGAAATTAGAGAATGTAAATGATCACTACTTTTTAGCACTAAAAAGACAAATTTCCGACCTTTCTTGGTGGAAACAGCCATTGAGCCCTATTATTTAAAAATGTGTAAAAAAACTAAAATTGCTGGTGAAGCAAACAAAGTTATTCAAAACAGTCCTATTTATTACATAAAAGAAATATAATGGAATTTGTTGCAAATGGATACTGCCTTTTATTTGATTCCCTAGCCCCTATGCGTATCTGAATACCCCTAAACTTCTTTTCACGCGTATTTTTTAAGAACGTATCTATCGCGTAAAACAAAGTTCAGGTGAAAACAAAAATTTGCTTCATTTATTACGATCTTATTATCCTCATTATGATTCTCTTACCCGTTCATTTTATTTTATTTTTTTGTTCATCTTCTTTAATCATATTGTATTTTATTATTTCATTTATCTGAGCTAATTCACTCCTGTAATTAATTTTATTTGCCCTGTGAATGCTCTTTTCTTTTCTATAATTTCATCGATGTATTTTATTGAACTTATTTATTTATATCTTTTCATTTATTTATTTAATTCGGTTTTGTTTTATGAATAAAAATTAATTTTTTTTCTGTAATGTCCCCTGGAGCTTTTTGTATATTGTTTAGTAATATCAATTTAATATTTTGTTTTTTTCTAGTATTAATCTTTCATAATTCACGAATTAATAATAGAAGGTTGTTCGATATTGTAGAAGTTTGTTTATACATCCATGATCGAGAATTTTTCTGTGGGAAATTTTTAAAATAGGATGTTTTACAGTAGTAATACAGAAAAGCGAATCGTTTAGCCCCACCCATTGAGAGTTTACCCACTGCAAAAAAGAGCGTAAATTCAGTGCTATTGAAAATCAGCAAAATTTCCTTCTCTTCTACTCCTTCGATTGGCGATCGCCTACGTAATTACAGGTGATGAATGAGCTGTTGTGAAAACGATCCAAAATGAAAGAAGAAAGAATATCAGAAAATGGCGGGGCAGAAGCAGCCATGAGCCATGGCACCATGACGCCATTTTACGCCCGTCTGTTTACATTTTCGCTGCTCGGACAAGAGCGTAGAGCTACTGCCATTCTGATCTTTTTTTTTGTGTTCCCCACACTTCGACCGCTCGGAATTCCGATCAGCTGAGATGTTTACAAAATTGCCCACATCAACGCCACTCTCTCCCTTCAGCACTCTTCACCAAAGCAGCCATTTTAAGAATGTGATGGATCGTAATATCATTTCACGCTAGCGAATTTTATTTTCATTTAAATTGTTACGTGTTAATTTACGA